>JAQJVL010008679.1:0-18833 GCA_035578905.1 Stictocephala bisonia
AACATGGAGACACGTTGATATACCATTAAACACATATTGTAATCCAGAAGCGACGTTTTATTTGCAGTCATTGTCATGTAAGAAGCAAATAAATTTAGATTAACTAACTCTCACGTTTTTAGGACATATAAAACTAATTTCCATCCAGCTAACAAAATAAACATAATATTCTTTAATCGTACTGTATAATGTCCATTACGAAAACTAAACTAAACAAATATTTTTAAATACTATTTCTATGGAAAATAATTTAAATTTAGTATAAGTCTGTATAATATAAATATATAACTTTGTGCCTCATTTAAGTTGAAACTCATCTCCACTTGTTAAGGTTTTCCAACCCCATTTCCAGCCCTGGGCAATTACGTGATTGTAAATGTTGCGTCTAGACGTAAAAGCTGGTTGACAAAGAGATGAGAAACAAAGACGCATGTGTATACGTTTTCTAAAACAGATGTTCTCTTTTCAGAACAATCGTTCAGAAATGTACACGAATTTACTCTTTCAGTTGGCAATTAGTTCTTGTTGCAATATTTCTAAAAATGGAAACATTTCCCCAATTATTTCAGTTTAAATTTCAATGCTTTAACTGTAAGTATTATTATCATTAAAAATATTTTAATAAACCATATTGTTTGTTTTACTAAAATTTTGAATAGTATTAATTACATTATATACTTAGAAACCTCGAATCGAAATCGTATTTCATATTATTTTGTTAAATAAACTATTTAACATTTTTAACGAAAATTCGTTCAATATTTTTAAGTAGCATTTTAAAATGTAATAGCAAGTTGGAATAGATTGATTGAAAATATGAATGATTTTCAAACTATTTCTTATGTATCACATTTTCCACGGGAAGATCATTGTGCACGTAATGGGAAACTAACAGCTTGGCTGTGGTCCATCAGAATTTGCCAGCAGGAGCTTAATCATTCAAGGTAACTTGGGTGAGTATCGTAATTGCCTAAAGTAACGCTAAATTCAAATTGCTTTATTTAATTTAGTGTATATTGTATTTACGATAGAAATTGTCATAAATTTAAACTGTTTGACTATTGAAGTACTTATAAAAGTCATTTTAGAAAACTTCTTAAGAAAATACTATCGTTAATTTCTTATGATCACTTGTTTTCATGTAAGTAAATCATATACCGGGGTTTTTTTATGAACACCCTATGCATCATATGGCTTTCATTGCCCACTAAACAAAATTAAGGACAAACTTTAATAAAACAGATTAAAGTTTTAAAATCTGTGATATGAAATAACATTTCACAATAAAGAACTTGTGATTAACTATTGATCTCCCGTGACATTCACTAGTCCAAATCCCGGAACTATTCAACACCCGCTTCTCCAATTGAATGAAGACCAGTTTATTACCCCTGGTATAAACTGAAAAGAACGCCTTGGGCACTCCTTAACTACATGATCCGTAGTTTGAATTTTAACTCCGCAAAACCAGGTCGATTATTTGCTACTCCCCGCTTATTTTTTCAGTAAAGGAATTTTCCCATACCTCTGTGAAAGCGACTGTAGCCATTACTAGGAAATTTCATTTCCCTGATGACAGTCATAGGGTTACGTTCTTAATGTTAGTTTTCAAACAAATTATACACAATTAGTCCATTTTCCAAAATGTTGATGTCACGAACAAAATACACTTGAATGAACCAATTTGGTATTTACCAAGACATTAAATAAATGTATTTTACTATCCCAGATTCCAATCATACATTTCTTTGAATAGTTTGAGATTGGCAATGTCAACAACATTATGATAAACGGTTGTACGAGGTATTATTAAATATTCTAACTAATCTAATCGCTCATAAAGTAGTTAGTGTGTTTTAGACTATGGATCAGTAATGAGCTGGTTCAACTCCCCTTTATTAACAGTTATTACTTGAGAGTGAATTAAATATCGGGACATGTCTAGTTTGATTAGTGATCCTAAAGTACACCGCACAAAATTAGTCCAATGACATTTAATGCAAGGTTGCCACGCACCAAGATGACGCGTATTAATTTTTAGAAGATACAGCTTCTTTTAATATTAGGGCGTTAGATTCCGAGGGTTGACACTTCCCCCCCCCCCTTAACTGAACTACTAGTTTTGAAAATTAAAAGACAGAAGTAGAACTAGTAACGAAACTTGGCAACCTCGCTGCACATGAGGGCGGCGGGGCTTCCAACTACTAGTGGGTAGTTATTACGCGGAGTGCTCTAGTTGACGGTGAATCCATATGGCTATCATAAACCCTTTTATAGATTCTGGTCCTAGTTCTATCCTTTTATACTGATTGGATTGAACAATTCCAACATCGCAGATGACTTATCTTGTTTCAGGTGGTATAAATGGTTATATTGTAATTTATTTAGTAAGCTGTCCAACAAATTTTATTACAATAGTGCAACAAAATTATCCTGAGGAGTTTTATCATTTTAAAATTTACCACTCTAACGAAGTTTGAATATGAAGATTGATTAAGAATTCCAGTGTTTGTATGAAATGAACCATTGTATTAGTAAAATTGAGTTTTATGGTAAATTAGAAAGGCCCGGATTTGTAAATGTTTTAGGATTTTTATTTTTTAAGGGTGTTTCATTTTGGAATCTACTAAGGATACTGTGAAGAAGACTATTAGAATCACAATTTCTTTATATTTATATTAATTCATAATTTATAGCTCCTGAACTGTAAATATTACAAATATTTAGACTAACCTGGCAACAGTTCAAATTTATGTCAGGTCTAAATTAATTTACCTCCTCTTCATCCCACATTCTGTTACGATGACTTTTAACCACATTCAATATTTATTTAACTTAACAGAATTATATTGGTTATTTTGCTCCTTTTCTATATTTTTTATATCTTATATATTGATTTCTTCTGTGTTTTATAATTGTTATTTTGATCTGTGTTTTTAGTTTTTGTAATTATTATCTTGAACGACATATTTTTGTATTCGCCTGAACAAGGTTTTACTATAATGAAACCTATCGTAAAAAATAAAACTATAACATCAATTTGAACTGTTCACAGGTAATTATAGTTTTTTGTATTATTTTTATGTTTAATCAAAATTTTGTATTCAATAGAATTAGTTCACCTTTATATTATATATCTATTAGATAGAGAGCAAATATTAACAATAACTTTGACATTCATTATAAAGCAAATATAAGTAACAAAAATGTACACTAAAAATATTGTGAATATCCATATAGGTTCTTTTTTTTTAATTAGCATAATACATGTTGGTATATATATACAGTGCAAGTAAGCGTCACATAACACAAATTTATTACAATATAAGCACAAAATGCACAAATTTTAATGCTTAATTGTTGTGCTTATATTGTAATAAATTATCCATATTATACATCAAATACTTTATAATAAATATATTTATTTATTTTAATACAGACAATTGCCAAACGTAATCTTTCATTAGTGTGATTGTTATGAATATACATTATCTGATAAATTTGAAGTTTAAATAAATGAAGGGATTTGTAATGCTAAGAAAATTCTGCAAAATTTAAATCCAATCAGTTTAAAAGGGACTGTATTGGACCCCCCGCCAGAGTTTATGTCGGTAGTTTTTCCCACACCAGTTGACTAATGCAACAAACCTAGATCCAGTGAATTTTTTGTTTATCAATAGCACATAAATCAATCCTATTTAACTTATAATACATACATACATACATATATATATATATATATATATATATATATACATATACATATACATATATACAATTATCAGACGTTAGTGTTAGTTTGAAACTGAAAACTACTTTAATCTTTTTATGATCTTTTATACTATAGTAAGACCAATATTATTGCAGCCTAACCAGTTTAAAAAAGTTTAAAAATATAACCATGTATATTTTGTTATGTTATGAAATATACAACTAAATATGCTTTACTTTTTTCTTTTTTTTTAGTTTTTGGTAAGTATTTGGTTACGTCATAACACCCTTGAATATTCTTTTTTAATATTTACATAAATAAAAGTGCTTAAAGTCAAACCTTTTTTTTCAATTAGAATAAAAATAGTCTCAAAATATGCAAATGATAAGTTTGAGACGGGTGTACTTTGTAACATGTTTGCCTATATATAATTTTTACTAAGTTGTTGAAAATTAAGTTAACAAATTTAAAAGTTGACAATATTTTTACGAAATGCTCTAAATAAGTTTGGATTTTGGAAAAGTATTTACTGTTACTAATGTTTGAAGAACATCCAAAGGTTTTTATACTCCCAAGCAAGAGTGTTTGATATGTGGTAATTCAAATGTTAACAATTTCTTTCAAGTAGCTACTGAACAAAATCAAATAAATCTGTATTACATTCGCATTGATTAATGTACATACGTTGTCATTTATTTACTATTTAAAGTCTTACAAATCAACAAAATCAATACCTTTTTCATGTTCAAATCATTCATTTTACCTATTCAAACCACCTTGAAGATGGATTTTTAAAGACGGAAATTATACATTTTTGTTGGGGAATTACTTTGCAAGATTTAATACGTGCCAAAAATTAAATCAATATCCAGTCAACAGCTGGCTATCGTACGGAATAGTTACACAAGTAAAACGAAGTTTGTCCTAGCACAGCAGTGAAAGGTGCAAGTTAAGGGGAGTGGTAAAGTGAAAATTTTATTTTTTTACAAATTAATTTTTTTATTGTATTTTATTCTCCCATTATTCCTCTTTTCATTGATATATATAACATTATATTAGTTATTTATATAACATGTAAAAAATTAAATATAAAGAAGAGTACGGATAGATTTTGTGATTTTTGTCCCAAGGAACCAACAACTTGGTGCAAATACAACATCGCAATTATTGAAAATAAGCAATATGATCATACAAAACACTTCCATTTACCAGAAATTATCTTAACAGAGACCAAACCAATCTTTAGAGATCTTTCAAACCCACTATTATTAGCAAAATGTCTAGCAGGTAAAACCCAAAATCCCAACGAGTCCCTCAATAACCTAATTTGGACCCGTATTTCTAAAAGAACATTTATAAAACTAAATACATTGAAATTTGGAGTACAAGATGCAGTGTTATCCTTCAATGATGGATATTCTTCTAAGTGCAAAGTAATAGAACATTTAGGGTTGAAAATAGGACATAATTTGCTTGCAAGTATGAAACGATTTGACGATGAGCGAATACAGAAAAGTGAAAAAGCCGCTGTAGAATTTGAAAAAAAATTAGACAAAGTAGAACTTTACTTAAGAGGAAGCTTGGGGACCAATACCTGGAAGCAGAGGATCCAGACAATCCATCATATTCAGCTGGTGGGCACTAAAATGTAAGTTTCAAAAAATTAATTCTTTTATTCTTAGTTTTTGTCGATTTTCCGAAAGTTGGTTTTTTTAGGTTTTGATGTTGTATAGCTCAGTAACTATTAAAGATAACATTATGAAATTTTCAGGGTAGATTCACAACAATATATTGTAGGTCTCTGCACAAGGGTTTTGTGATATTCCATTTATATCCGAAGAAACAAATTCTTTTTTGTATAATTTTAACAAAAGATAAGTTGTAATTTTAAAAAAATCATAAAAAATTTGTTTTTGGGTATTTTACAAAAATCCTGTGCAGCGACCTAGATAATAAACTTATCTTTTTAACAAAAAAAACTGCAATACTGTATGCCTAATAGTTATTGTGCTACTTAACATAAACTTAGCATTACTGTCTTATGGCGTTACCACTCCCCTTAAGGTTGCAAGCTGAGAGGCAAAGAATGACGGCCAAGATAAGAACTATCGTAATTATCGTTAGTTGTTATTAGTGTAGTTACTTAGTGGTAAGTGAAAGATCAATTGTAACATAGCCTTCAGTAGAGATACAATTGGGGTGAATAATACAATAGGTGGCCACTAACGATAGTGCGTAGAAGGAACGCGATGGGTTTGCAGGAGAACAAATAATTATGAAACACGAACTATAACAATGCCTTGTTAAATATGGCAATGTCTTGTTAACCATGTCAACGTCTTGTTAAATATAACAATGTATTGTTAACTATAACAATATGTTGTTAAATATAACAATGTCTTGTTAACTATAACAATGCCTTGTTAAATTTAACAATGTCTTGTTAAATATAACAATCAATTGTTAAATATAACAATGTATTGTTAACTATAACGATGCATTTCTAACCATAACAAGATATTCTGAACTATTACGTCTTGTTCACTATAACAATATATCGTTAACTGTAACAAGGTATTATTAAATATAATGTCCTGTTGCCTATAATAATGTCTTGTTTACCATAGACTGATAACCTGAATGATTTCTTCATTTATAATTTTAATGATTTATCACAATGTTAGGGTAATTGCGACACATTTATTCTGAACAGTTCAAACGATGTCTAGCTACCACAGAGGTGGGGTTAGAAAATGTTCAATCATTCAATACAAAAGAATAAAAGAAAACGAGTCGGACAAGATCCTGTAACAAAGTTTATGTTAGTCGTATAGTTCCACCATTCTACTAGTACCTCTAAACAAATGTATTTGTGTTTTCCATTTAGTTTACCTCTCTGTGGTGGAACGTTTTGAAGAAGAATGGTAGTACAAAAAATAGTTTATTAGTTTCATAAAATTGTCATTTTGGAAAATGAAGCATAACTTTTTAAAAATATAAATATTAGTTGGATATAACTGCAAAATTACCATCTTCATTTATTATTCCTTTGTAAAATAAAATCATATAAAATATGCCAACAGTAAATTACAGTAAATTAATAATTTAAATAGCAATTATCAAAATCTTTCCTCCAAGCATAAAACAGATATATCAGTAATACCTATCTGAATTCATACGCGATCTACTTAACAATACAATGACAAGTAAGCCCGCTAACATAACGATTCTGTACAGTGTCAAATAGAGCCTCTTGCTAGCCTAGTGGTTAGCACTTCCGCTTCCAAATCAGAGGGTCACGGGTTCGAATTCCTTGAGGTCCACTTAAATTTGTCACAGGGGTTTGGACCTTTGTCCCTCAAAAAAGGTGATTTTAGGCGATTTTAACATAAATTTATGGAACATGCCGATCGAAAGACCAGCGTGTTTAGGGACTTATTGCAATCTTACGGATTGAAGTGGTCTCTAAATTCTCCCACACGAGTTACAGCGAGTTCGAGCACAGCCATTGATAATATAATCACTAACATAAAAAACGTCTCGGTATCAGTACTAAAAATAGCTATATCCGACCAATACACGCACAGGAGGCAGTAATCTCGGGATGTTCTCTGCAGGAAGAGCCACCCACTGTTTCATTAAAAAGGCTTCTTCGGCCACATAACGTTAAGTTATTGAAAACACGACTTAATGAGGAAGACTGGAGTTTTATAGACAATTTTACTAGCAAGATGATATTGTTCAATGAATGTTTGAACTTCCATACCGTTGCCCATTAAGTAAACAATTTTTTTTTAAATAAACGGAAGGAGAATACTTGAATCTTGATTTCTAAGGCAAAACTCAAATTTTACTCAGTTTTAGCTAAAGACTTGACTAACCCTTTACTTAAACAATTTTACAATAAATACAAAAAAAACATACAACAAAGTTTTAAGGACTGCCAATTCCCTAGAAGTCAACCGAACACTTGTTGGTGCTAAACACTTTTCCAAAGCTGCTTGGCAGATTATAAATAACACAAAAAACGTGTCTTCAAAGAAACCAACGGAGTTACATATTAATGGGCATGTCAAATCAGTAGCAATGGAATTTAATAAATGTTTTCATCTTTTGTCCAGATGAACCCAAACAAAAAATCGTGTAATGTGGAGAAACCCAAGAGAGGTTGATGGTTAATGGTTGATGGCATTCTTCTTGATGAAACAAATTCTGTCAAGCTCCTGGGAATTCATCTAGATAGGGCGTTGACCTGGATCTGCCACATTGACAGCGTTTGTGCAAAAATTGCCTCTTGGTATTTTTGCTTTGAGAAACATTTCAAAACTTTGCACTGTTAAGGTACAGTTAATGGCCTATTTTGGTCTCATTTACCCTCACCTTACCTAAGACTGTGGGGTAGCTGTTCCTTAGACAGATTTCAAAGAGTTTTTTGGCTACAAAAAAGATCAATTCAAATAATTTCCTAATTGAAAAGTTAGAGAGTCATGCAAACAGTCCTTCAGAGAATTAGGTTTGCTAACGCTCCCTTGCATTTACATTTTGGAGACTGCACTCTGTTGTATATTTAAATGTGATTTAACACGAGGCCGCGACATCAACACGAAACAAGAAGTAGTCAGAGTTTTAGAGTGGCTCGGCACCGTACAGCGGCCCTGGAACGCAAACCGGCGTCAAAATATTAAACTTTCTCCCAGATTATATTAAAAGGGAACAAAACTCAAACAAATTCAAGTCTCGATTAAAAGGCTACTTTGTGGCTCTCGCTCTCTGCTGTGGGTGAAATTCTAGAAGACCCCTAATTTGCAGACGGCTCGGGAGAGATCGTGTATGAATGTCATTGCTGTAGAAGAGTGTTTGTTTTGAATGAATGCGTGACTGTGAATGAAAAAACTTCCCCCATCTAAACTTATCTGAATTTGTGATACTAGCTATAGTTATTTTAATGCCATCACTTAATGTATCATTAGTTTGTATGATCATTAATACTTTTAATATGACTTTTACTATACAATATGTATATACTGTCAAAAAGCAATAAAAACTATTTCATTTCAAAGTTATAATACTATGTTGAAAATGCCACTGGCGTATACAGTAAAATAAGTTTGACAGTTTAATACCAAAACAGATGGAAAATGCTAACTCTAATATTCTGTAAAGACTGATAAATATCTGACTACATGAATAAATACGTTCACATTGTATTGTATTCAAATTCAAATTCAAATTCAAATGTTTTATTGCATGAAGACAATTACATGAATTGCATCGCAATAGTCAATATTAATAATAAATAATAAAAATATCCTATCCTATACATACAATCTTAAAAACGGTGCATACAAACATACAAGATGTCTTACATTCACTCTCTCATTTATACTAGATTAAAATTCTGAAACTAAATAATAAATATATAACTAAATAAATAGGTTCATACAAACATACAAACTGTCTTACATTCACGCTCTCATTTAAACTGGGTTAAAATATTAAAACTAAAATAAATAAATACATAACTAAATAAATAGATAGCGGCCACTCCACCTCCCTGTGCCATACCAATATTTGAGGGTCATTTGGCATTACTAGGTCTCCCAGTTATGTGCAAGGAACTCGTCCACGCTGTAGAAAGCGTTTGATATAAGTACGTTTTTAAGACGAGCCTTCAATCCCTTGGGCACCTGTGCACATTTGAATTCATTGGGTAGACTGTTGATTAATCGAACACCGGCCTGAGAAGGAAGATGTTCGAAAACCACCGTCCTGTGTTGCCCAGTTCGGTAGGTTTCCCTGCCTCTGGTGTTGTGTCCGTGTATGTCGGTGCCTCTAGTTAGAGTGCATTTGGTCATGCAGTAAGTGATTGTTTCCAATATATAAATGCAGGGCAGGGTCAACAGTTTTAGATTCTGAAATGCAGTTCTGCACGAATCTCTGCTTTTTAATTTTAAAATAATTCGTACTGCTTTTTTCTGCAGTCTGAATATTCGCAGAAATTCTCTATTTGAGCATCCACCCCACAGTATCACCCCATAGGATAGATGTGGGTATATGATCCCATAATACGCCGTCATAAGAATTTCAATCGGGCAGTATTTGGACAAATATCTCAAACAATATATACTTGATGCTAATTTAGAACAGATCTTGTTTGTGTGATCGTTCCAGGATAAGCTTTGTTCCAGGTATATTCCAAGAAATTTAGTTGATTGGACTTCTTCGAGTTCAGTTTCTGACAACATAATGGTTAGAGTACCGACTAAGTCGGTTTGGCGTAAGTTAAAACTGATGTAATTCGATTTTTTGAGATTGACTTTTAGATTTATATTATTAAAATACTGCATTACATTATTTAAGTCAGTGAATGTTTGAATTTCCAAGTCTGATTTTGATTTGTCACTGAAGCAGAGATTCGTGTCATCAGCATACTGCACGAGTTTCGCATGTCGTAGTGCTGAAGATAAATCGTTTATGTGAACTAAGAAAAGGAGAGGACTAAGAATAGATCCCTGAGGGACCCCAAATTTCATTTGATTTGACTTCGACAGTTGGTTTGCTACCTGAACCCTTTGAGTTCGACCTGATAGGTATGATTTGATCCACGAGAGTGGTACTCCTCGAATGCCGAAGTGATGTAGTTTGTGAAGCAGTATGCTGTGGTCAACACAGTCGAACGCTTTAGAGAGGTCAATGAACACACCCAAAGTGGATTCCCGCCTCTCCAATTTCTCCACTACCTCTGTAACGAGGCTTACTACAGCGTCTATTGTGGATCTACCTTCTCTAAACCCAAACTGTTCATCCGCGAGGAGATTGTGTTTTTCCAAGTACCCTGACATGCGATTTAAGAATATTTTTTCGAAAATTTTGCTCAGAGAAGGAAGAATCGATACAGGTCTGAAATTGTTTATATCATTCCTGTCGTTTTTTTTGAAAATAGGTATCACCTTGGCTAATTTAAGCCTTGATGGGAAGCAGCCTGCTGAGAAAGAAAGATTGATAATGTGTGTTAGAGGCTTCAGTAAGTATTTGGAGACTTTCTTGATGAGCCATATAGAAATGATATTTATGTCGTTAGTTTTTTTGGAGGGTAGACTCTTAATTACTTTGTCAAGTTCCTCTTCCGTAGCCGGCCTCAACACCATTGAAGACGTCGGGCTGTTGCCACGAAGAGTGGACATAGGCTCGGGACCCTGAAAGGGCTGAGCAACTGAGGAAAAGAAGTCATTAAAAACATCCGCCACAAGCCTGGCGTCTGTGATTAAATCCTCATTGATTTTTAATTCAATATTTTCTTGTTCTTTTTGTTGTCTTTGTGAATTTATGATACTCCACGCAGTTTTGGAAAATGTTTTGGACTTTATGAGTTTTTTTCGAACGTCATAAGCCTTTGCTGCAACTATGACTTTTTTGTATATTTTTTTATACTCTTTAAAAAAGTTTTGAAATTCCAAATCGACAGAGGTTTTTGAAATTTTCCAAAAAACCTCAATTTTTGTCTGGAAATTAATATTCCTTTTGTGATCCAAGAGCCAACTTTTTTAGCTAGCTTGGCTTTTTTAGTTCTTAAAGGGCAACAAGTATTAACGTAAAAATTGAAAGCATCGTCGAATTTAGAAAATTGACTTTCGCAGTCTTCATCGGCATTTAAAAATGTCCAATCTTCCTTTGACAGCAAAGAGTTAAGATGACTGATATTGGAAGGCCTTGTGTCTCTTATCTCCCGGGGGGCAGGACTATTAACTTGATGATAATGACCCAAAATAGTAGCAAGTTGGCCGCAATGGTCAGCTACTGCTGTGTTGACCACAGACACCACAGTGTCAGGTATGTTCGTGATTACATTATCTATTGCAGTTTCAGTAGTGGCTGTAATTCTCGTAGGAGAGTTTATTAGCCACTTTAGACCAAAGGTCTTTAAACAATCAGAGAATCGTTTTGTCAGATAATTGTTAGAATCAAGTATATCTATATTAAAGTCCCCCATTAAAACAAAAGGTGAATTTTTTGTTGTCAATTCGACCAGAAGTGACTCGAAATTTAGAAAAAAGTTATTTATATTCCCACTGGGAGACCTATAAATGCCAATGACTGATATGTATGAGTGTTCAGAGGGTAATTTAATGCCAACTGTTTCAAAATCTGTTTCAAAATCTGTATATTTCAAAGAACTTTCAGATAAACGTAAAATATCGTTTACCGAATTATTAACAGATGATTTTCATATTCTTAAAAAAAATTCCATTGTCAAAACTAGATAAAATAAATCTGATAGATATCAG
This sequence comes from Stictocephala bisonia, assembly GCA_035578905.1. Taxonomy (NCBI): domain Eukaryota; kingdom Metazoa; phylum Arthropoda; class Insecta; order Hemiptera; family Membracidae; genus Stictocephala; species Stictocephala bisonia. The sequence goes on from JAQJVL010008679.1 coordinate 11,998, forward strand.
TTATCTAGCAGAAAAAGTAGAATTAAAATTAAGTCTATAGCATATTTCATGTTGGAGGATAGTAGAACCGGAAGTGGAAATAACAACCTTTTTCGAGACAGTAATTGGCTTCCATTATGTTATTCCACTTACCTTCTCACAGTGGTCAAATTTCACATGAATCAAAAAGTAAAGGATGATCAAATGCAAATAATGATATCCAAAAATGTTAACAGCTGTTGGAATGTAAATTGTCTGTAATACATATGAGACATTAAAATGAAATAAATATATTTATGAGATTAGATATTTCATAATGTTAAACCAGGGAAGATCACATCCGACTTCAGGGCTCCACCCCATTGGACACATTTGTAAACCTTTTAAACCAAAACAAAATTCACACGCTTGAAGTGTGCTAAGTAATATCATTGAGTGTTTACATAAAATAGGTAGGTAGTAACGCAAGTGATGTGAGTGAGATACTGGAAATATATTTAATACTAGGATTTTACGTGATACAGTTTACCTACTAATATTGATAGTCACAGTCGCAGGTCGAAGGCCGAGTTATTACGAGCGCAGCGAGTGACGGGGTTGGCGCGCGAAGCATGAAGAGGTGCTCCCTAGTAATTTTATATTTTGTGTGAGTGTATTTTCGTTTACGCTTATTTTGGCTGTTTGTATTTCACAATTGGTTCTCGCAATTTTAATTTTCGTTCTTTCCCAGTATAGTTCACCTGTGTTTGTCCACTTAAAAAAAAATTTTCATAGTGGTAGTCATCCTTTATAGCATAACGTTAGTCATAGAAGAGACATGTTGTTTGATTATTCAATTTACATAGTATTACATTTTCACACAAAACATGTTTTAAAAGTTATCCATTTTGCAACCCACCTTAATTTATCCCGCAACTCTCCACTAGGTAGCGACCCAGAACACCCAGCTCTACGCAGTACACAAACTAGTGACCTCTACAGTTTACTACTCATAGTTTGCTCACGTGCAGACATAAGTTGATACCTTATAAAAAAATATTTTTATATTTTAATTGTGAATTTATAATTATTCTAATAATTTTAACGTAATATTTTGATATTTTAATCATGTTTGTTTGTTATCATTAATTATCATGTAGGTACATTGAAATGCTCAACAATATTTTAATAAAAGTACATTTTAACAGAATGGAGTTTTTACTTCATAAATACTTTTTTCGTATCGGTACAAAAGATGTATAAAAATTAACTGTTTAATATAAACATTTTATATTATATAAATGTACTGAAGTTTACCTGGGAGGATGCCGTAACTGACATCTGTTTGAACCAAGATTCACTTCTTAAAATTTGCATCTTTATTAAAATTCGAGCCAATAAATGGGCAACATTAATATTCTTTAAACTCCTTGAATATTAAAACTTGTCTCTTGGAAGCTTTTTTCTTCCTTTAAATAAAATAAGACAAGCATTTTTGTATTGTAATGTCGACAAAGTATGCTTGTTTCTTAAAATCAATATTGTATTGTATTGTATTTTTGAAAACATTTTAGTGGTTAAAGTGAACAAGAATATTCTACATTATTATAATTTTAACAGATAAAATCTACTTTGAAGTAGTTAAGTATAAGCTAACCAAAGAGAATGAATGGTGACGTAATATAGGCATAGGGCAGATTATCAAATCTACTCATGAGAATATTACTAATGTTGGAAGTGTAATTTGTTCAACTTTTATTTTAAACACTATTACTAAAGTCTACAACATTTATTACCACAATATATGTAAAAGTATCTTTCATATTATATATCATGAAATACTTTCAGTTTATACATGGATAACAATATAACCTTGTTATAATATACTAATCGATCAAATATTACCAAATAATGTCGTATAATTAGTTGGGATTCAAAAACTTGCTTGGTAAAATTGATAACAGGGCTCCTTGGTCTTGCAGGATATGTATATATCGGGTTCTTTTTATAGTATCTTACAGCTGATACTAAGATTACTAAACCATAATTACTCTATGAAACTACATGCCAGTGACCTAAAGCTGTTAACGTTATCGAGCGTGGCTGTTCCTTGGATGGGTGACCGGTGAGGGATTCCGTCCTTCCACGCAGCCCGCCTTTGGTAACTGTTGGTGGGTCGGAAGCCACTTTTACGCAGTTGCTCCTTAAGTTAAGAGTTAGAGATAAGTTCTCAGTTCTAACTTCAACTGGTCAAATTAAGACTTGATCAAAACGAATTAGACAAACAAGGGACATTTTGTAGGAGTGTAATAAAACACTTAAATCTCGTACAAAGTCTTTTTCAAGGAGTTATTTAAAAAGCAAAATTCACTATTCTTCCAATTAACTGGTAATGATGAAAAACCTATGGTCATACAGTATTTGTATCAGTGCCATACAATAAAGTTAGACTTAGTTGGTAAATATTACTTGCTGTACTGTTTAGTTAGCAGGTAAATGCCTAATTTGTACGTTTGGGCAAAACATTAACCTCATGTTCAAATATTTATAAGTAAACAGAAAATAAATTCGTTACATCAGTGTTTTTATTTTTAGTTACAAAATAAATCTTGATATGTAAGTTTTTGAGTGCTCATCAGACCGAAATTGTTTAATTGAATGAAATTAACAAAGTGTTGGGGCAAATTTCTAATTATCAATTGGATTATTAATTTTTTAAACGTTTGTTATAAAGCTACAAATACTTTAACTACTTTTTATTAAAATAACATAGAACATAATTTCATCGTATATTCCCTCATCCATAAATGATATTACATACAATTTCACAGTAAAGTGGCTTTATTCATAAAACAAGGTAAGCACTAGAACATCATAGTTACAAGTAGGCTTAAACTATAGGCTATAGAACTTGCTCGGACTCTTCACACTGGTGCTTCATCACTACCCTCAAGATGACCATTAGTATGTTGTACAGTTCTTCTCCAAGCTCTTCGGGAACTATGATTTTAAACAATTTAATAAATGAGTGTTCGCGTCACTTACGTTGTTGCGAACCCAACAACCGGAACGCAAGTAGGTCCAGGACCATCCCACAAACATCCGACAAAATGCTCACCAAACTTTTCAGTAGTTCTTTCTCAACACCCCGTCTTACATTTTATATTTTCAAGATGCTCGGCAATTTAAACCATTCTGTAAAGTATTTCTTCGGATTCTGGACTCCATTTGGGTTTTGCATCCCTCAGCTCAAACATGACCATCAGCATGTTTTTATTCATCGTATCTACGGGAGATGGTGTTGTCACTGGACGCGTGCCCGGATAAGAGTGTATGAACAAAACCTTTATTAAACTCAAAACTATTGTCGGGGAAAAGTGTTGGAAGGATAATGACAGATGTTTGTACAACAATGTAACGCTAATGTTAAATATGATTAGGACTTTTTTTTAACGATTTTGTTAGATTTTGGCCTCACCAACAATTTTTCTCCACATTATTCTGTCTTCTGTTGTCTGCAATTAAAAGTAAAATAAAGCATTTAAACTAGATCACTAAAACATAAAAAGCAACTTAGAGTCTATTAAGATTTAACATTTGTAAATATTAAAACATATTCAATATTTTTTTAAAGTTCAAAGTAAAATATTATTAGGCGTATTGCTGACAAAGTACACTCCGTTTATCCACACAAGGCAATGTAAGTTAAACGTTTAATTATGGTAAAATCAGACTACCAGTCACTCAAAACAGCGCTAAAATATAATTATAGTGCACAACTAACAAAATAGAAACAACATATAAAAGACAAATGTAGATGATAAACTGTCCAATTAAGTGGAAATGAAAGTGGGACGTATTCAGAATTTTATAGTATGAACCGGGGGTGATTTATCAGAGAAGATGGTTAAGGAAGTGGTCCAAGAAGATTAGTGTACGGCGATTTATGATATCTTGTATGGGATTTATTATTAATTTAGTTTCTACATTGTTGTAGTACAACATAACAATAATAATGGCGATTCAACTTTCAAGTGGTGTTCTTAAAAGACTTGCAATAATTATATTTTTAATTTTAATGAACCATTTTATATATGTAATAACGTTTTATTTAAAATAGCGTATCATAGTTTGCTCGTAGCTCAAAGGGGTTTGATTAATTTTTTTCACAAATCAAAACCATTTTATGTCAATTCAGAATTACTACTTTAATTATTGAATAGATTATTGAAAAATATCAGCTTAGTAAATTTAATAATATATTTCCTCTAGAGAGAAGCAGTTTAGTCTCCAAATTTATTTAAAAAAAATATAACGTTAAAATATTTGTTTAATTCATATTACGAATTATAATTATTTGTTTTAAGAAGTATTCATACTCCTCCTATAGATGTACCAAAGGTGTTGAAATAATTCAATCCAATAGATATAAAAGCATACGTGTTGGCCCAGACTCCAGTAACTGAGTTTATGACGGCCATATTCCTCAGCCATTCTACTACCACCGCCAAACAAACATCTGTACATTTTTCTTATTTTACTCTAATTTACTATAAAAAATCGTATTTCTGAACTATTTTATTAACAATTTCAACGTTGGTTATGGAAAATTTTCTAAATAAATAACAGAAATTGGAATGAAAAAGACAAATTTGGTTTATTTTACAACCAATTTTTACAAGAATTTTTGGTTTATTATACAAACACTTATACTCTTAGGGTCTCCCACACACGTACAGTGGTATTGACCCACCCAACCTCCCATACTCGTACACTGGTATTAACCCAACCACCCTCCCATACACTTTCAGTAGTATTGAATGAAAGGGGTCTCGATTTTTTTTGTAAACGGTTAATTATAGTTGCTTAAAAACAAATTCTGGAAATATAAGACTAATTTAAGTACGATAACGTAGTCTATTTCTTTCAATTAACATATTTTGTAAGCGTATTTATTTATAAACAAATCCAATCGAACCCACCAGACATTCAATCCATAAACTGGAAGAAAAACTTGTACAATGCGTATTCACCGGACTTTTCCCTCCCCCTCCAGATATTCCAGTTTTTAAATAAACATTTTACCTCCCCAGGTATTGTAATTGGTCGGTAGTGTAGTTGGTTCAATCCCAGCTTCATGTGCTAAAGGTTGTCAGTTCGATCCCAATCAGAGTCAATACATTTTGAGAAGGATCAGCTGATAACCACCGGCTGTTCATTTGTCATTGGGCTATTAATTAATGACACTTTCTAAGGAATAGTCGGCCTTAGTTTGTAACAATGACTACATTCGCTCATCTACACTCATCACACTCAATCGAAATCCATATTCGCCCATATCTTGACGATCGGCGTCTTATGAATAAATAAATAAATAAATAAATTGTAAGTATAATATTCTACCTGTCTATCAGTTACCGGTACGTCGAAACTGTTATAATGCGTAGTGTTATAACAGTTTTTTTATAGTGTTATAACTAACATTATAGTCAAATTTGTGAGGAGGATTGATGCAGAAACAATGTTGGCTAAGAGAAGGATCAAGAGGCAGCTATCAACTCGTCATGTGGGGCTTCCAAGTGACAGTCCCATATACATAAACGAATCTTTGACACCTACGAGGCGAAGGCTGCTGGCTATGGCACGGGATATTAGAACCAAGAAGAATTACAAGTGGATCTGGGTGAGAGGGGGAAAGATATTTCTCAGGAAAGAAGATGCAGGACCAGTATCAATTGTAACTTGCCAGTCTGACCTAGAGAAACTATAATGTAGGTAGCACAAAAATAACTTAAATAGCAATATTATGATTCAATTACATACATTTTATGAATAGTTGTGAATACGAAACAATAGACTTTTTAAATAAAGATACTGGTTTTGTAATAGTTCAGCAAAATATTAGAAGCATGCGAGCAAATTTTGATTTATTTTTAGCCGAAATTTCTATTTTAAACCATTTACCAAAACTAATCATATTTTCTGAAATATGGATAAAAAGTTCAGAGGTATCTCTCTATCAAATACCAGATTACAATTCCTTTTTTGAAACTAACGAAAATTACAGAGCAGGAGGTGTAGGAGTTTTTTTGCACAAAACTATAAATCAAGTTACTCAAATCGATACACATTTAAGATTTGAAACAGCGGATGTAATTGTTATATCATTTAAATATTTAGAGTATGAATTTGTTTTAATTGCCATATACAGACTTCAATCACAATCAGAAAACTTATTTGTGGACGAACTTGGTTTATACTTATCTGGCATAAAATTTAAATCGAACGTGAGTGTAATAATTTTAGGTGACATGAACTTAAACTTACAACAGGATAACTTTTTAATTGATGAATATAAACTTACCATATCTTGTAATGGATTTCTATCACTAATAAATGTACCCACGAGAATAACTGACACTTCACAGTCTTGTATAGATCATGCCTTTGTACGAACTAAAAATGTAAATAAGGTTAGGTTTGAAGCCGCCGTGATTGATGGCAAGATAACGGATCATTGTTTGACAGCTGTTAATGTACAAGTGAATAGCGGTGCAACAGCTGACTCGGTCAAGGTCATGGCTGCGAACACTCGGTTAAACTACCGATTAGATTTCAGACTTCTAGATAAGCAGCTTAATAATACAGACTGGAGTACTGTTTTTCTTCAAGACGATGCTTCAAAGGCTTTTGATATTTTTATTGGCATTCTACAGGAAAAATTAAATAACTGCAGGAAAATAGTCAACATAAAGAAATTAGCATTTTCTAAATTAAAACCGTGGATAAATATTTCGACATGTAAAAAGATTAAAACAAGAAATTCCCTTTTTAAAAAGGTAAAAGAACAACCTAATAATTTAGAATTAAAGGGAAAA
>JAQJVL010008680.1:0-18826 GCA_035578905.1 Stictocephala bisonia
TAAAATATTTTTACATTATATATAATACATTTACAATTCTTTGCTTTCTCTTTTAATTAAAGTTTCAAATAAAATGTAAGTGTTAGCTTTACTTATTTTAGTATTTTTGAACATAAATATATGAATTGGAGTAACAAACTTAAACAAGCCTAACAGTATTGTTTATAAAGTAATGTTAACGTATTAGTTCATATAAATAATATTTAATATTTGATCAGATATTAAACAATAATATGTAAAACACTATAAGGTACGTTAAAGCTTATATGTTAGGATCATAATGGATATCCCAGATGTGTATTATATTCACAAAGCTTACATATTCTAGTCCAAGTCGTTTTAGTTTGTAATTTAAAAGAAATCTATCAATAAGGATTACACAAAAAGAACATTTATAAAAGTGATACCAGTTCAATGTATCTAAGTTGCTTGTATTTTTGTTTTGTTTAATATACACTTTCTACCTTAGTTTTGTTATATGTTTTATCATGCTTACTAAAGGGTACTCTCACTTGTTTACGATATGAGTCCAATAGCATGTAAACCTCTTTTAAACATATCATTTGTTAGATTCAATCCTTTTGAAATTATGCATTTCTGTTCATAAAAACCTAAATTATGTTTATACTTAAAAATATAACATTTTATGTATGTTTAATGCGTTTCATATCTTTCCGTTCAAAGTAAGGTAATGAATGTAATTGTTGTGACATAAAATATGTTAAAACTATGAGTAAATGAGTAACAAGGTATATTTTACTACTGTTATAAATGTGTATCATATCTTGTTTTTTTGTTTAAATACATGACTCTATAAAACGGAACATAACCATAACAAAATAAAATAAACTATACACTTAAAATCAGTTATAAGCAAAAGAACATTTTATGGACTAGTAAAATACTATGTACCATTCAATTCACTGTACAGGGTGTCCCAAAAGTCGACGTCCAAACTTCACAGGCTTATTATATGGATCATTTCCAAAAAAGAATTTCCTTTATGTATCTATCGTATTGTTAATAGTTACCGAGCTATCGACTTTTTAAATATTTTTGAAAATATGTGTATTGCAACAGAAAAAAAATCATTTTTATTCAAGAAATAATGCACGCAGGGCCTTAAAACCTTTACAATATAATTTGAATAAGTATATTTTCATAATTATACAGTTTTAAGGCATTTTGGGTTTGTAAAAACATAGATTAATAGTGTTTAAACTATATTTTTTTAACTGAAATTGAAGTTACTACTACATTCAAACGGTGACTGCAAATGCATTTTTACCTTAAGCTAATGACCAAATATCTTAAAAACTTCACCAATTAATGCAAAATTCAGGAATACTAACACATTAACGAATTCGTTAGCTTCTTTTGAGAATTTGTGTATTTTTGAAAATAAGCACACTTTTTTTGCGGGCTGGCCACTTGTCCACCCTCGCGTGGCGGCGCTTCTTCGCGGAAGTTTTACGCGTGGACAAAGCTAACAAGTCATTTCAAAAAGGCTAGAGCAATGAATGAAATAACATTATCCAAAGGACTGTTTAAACATTAACACTTTGAAGCCTAGCGCGCGCCGAGCGGTATTGTTTACGAATGTCAGCCGGTCAGTGACCCACGGTGCTTTGAGTCGTAAACAACACGTTCGTTATAGAAGTGAATATTCTGTGTTTATATTTTATTATCATGTTTTCAGTTCAGTTTCTTTGTAAATATTGTTGTGTACTTTTTAAATAAGTAATTAGTTAGTATTTGCGTTGTGTTGGTTTGTGTCAATCTAACCGTACAGTGACTGGAATGTGTGTATATATTTTTTTTATTTAGTTATCATAGTATTTATCTGCTTAAATTGGATGATCTTATGAGAAGTGATACTATACGAGATATATTAGGAATTATAAGTTTACAGTTACAGGGGAAACCTCCAAGAATCTGTAGAGTTACTTGCCATTTTGAATTTATATCATATGAGAGTAATGCCAAATCCGGTCCAGCACAGTTAAAGAAATAAAGTTCAAACATATGATTAATGTATGTCATTTAACATCTCGAAATGCCTTAAAACTGTATTAATATCCAAATATAAAGGACACCCAGTATACATACGAGATAAGTCATATATGTTCCCTTTGCTTCAAGTAAAAGCTTAACCTATTATTTTTCATATTTTGGTATTAAAAAAAGACAATAAGCGCTAGAATAAAACATCTAAACATAAAAGACATACTGAGGTGTAGACACCCAACAAACAGAAAATAAAGTTATATTTTGACTCACGGAAAGCAGTGCTATATAATGTGACTGCGGCTTCAGACACAAATTGTATCAGAGTACACCAACTAAATTCTTAATTTGTCAAGATGTCAAGAACTGTTTACTATGGATTTATTTATTAAGTTATGTGCATGAAATGTAAAATACAATTAGAGCAAGAAATTCCAAATGTGAGCTGTACAAATCTTATTATCTGGACGTCGATAATTTATAACAAAAAACATAGGTTAAATGAAAAACTTTATATGAACAATTTTTAGATGGATCCATTTGTATTTTTAATAATTATATATAATCAAAATTAAATTGGTTGTACCTTTAAATAAATCGTTTTGGTTATGATGACTATAGGTGGGTGATATTTTTCTTTCGACTGCTTGGGCGCCTACTTCTCCAATACTGACACATTATGTGTGTATCTAGGAAATGAAGGTGGGTCCGATTAGTAATCTCACTGCTATCGTAGCACACTCATTAGAAACCCATTGCGTGACGAACGGTGTCTAAAGTATGTCAATCCCCTCATTATTGTGTCCGACTGGTGGAAGTAGCTGATTAATGTAATACGATTTATGTTTTGTTTTAACATTCTATCGGGCTAACGACCGGCAGTAGATTTATAAAAATAAAATTAGATGCGAGTCCCGACTGATTCCCATACCTTCCTCGTCGGATATATATAACGTGCTTCCTTTTCTTGGTACCTTCAGTTTCAAATCCATCTATCGTTCTATCCCCCCCAACCACCAGTGTTCAGTCAGTCGGCAGTCTTTTCGCTGGACATGGAAGAATTTGACGTAAGTACATTTCTTTGTTCACCATTCCGATATTAGGTCAAAATTGGTGTGCACTAAAATAAGAACTAGTGTAACTATATAAACTAGGTATTGTCAAAATATTTAAGTCCTTGAAATGTGCTTGCAAGGTGCTCTCCCAAGACGAGTTTGTCATGATCCTTCAGATCCTCTTTTGTAGTTTAAATATAATTTCGATGCAAGTAACAACCCCAAAACCTCAAAAAAAAAAAAAAAAAAAAAAAAAAAAAAAAAAAAAAAAAAAAAAAAAAAAAAAAAAAAAAAAAAAAAAAAAAAAAAAAAAAAAAAAAAAAAAAAAAAAAAAAAAAAAAAAAAAAAAAAAAAAAAAAAAAAAAAAAAAAAAAAAAAAAAAAAAAAAAAAAAAAAAAAAAAAAAAAAAAAAAAAAAAAAAAAAAAAAAAAAAAAAAAAAAAAAAAAAAAAAAAAAAAAAAAAAAAAAAAAAAAAAAAAAAAAAAAAAAAAAAAAAAAAAAAAAAAAAAAAAAAAAAAAAAAAAAAAAAAAAAAAAAAAAAAAAAAAAAAAAAAAAAAAAAAAAAAAAAAAAAAAAAAAAAAAAAAAAAAAAAAAAAAAAAAAAAAAAAAAAAAAAAAAAAAAAAAAAAAAAAAAAAAAAAAAAAAAAAAAAAAAAAAAAAAAAAAAAAAAAAAAAAAAAAAAAAAAAAAAAAAAAAAAAAAAAAAAAAAAAAAAAAAAAAAAAAAAAAAAAAAAAAAAAAAAAAAAAAAAAAAAAAAAAAAAAAAAAAAAAAAAAAAAAAAAAAAAAAAAAAAAAAAAAAAAAAAAAAAAAAAAAAAAAAAAAAAAAAAAAAAAAAAAAAAAAAAAAAAAAAAAAAAAAAAAAAAAAAAAAAAAAAAAAAAAAAAAAAAAAAAAAAAAAAAAAAAAAAAAAAAAAAAAAAAAAAAAAAAAAAAAAAAAAAAAAAAAAAAAAAAAAAAAAAAAAAAAAAAAAAAAAAAAAAAAAAAAAAAAAAAAAAAAAAAAAAAAAAAAAAAAAAAAAAAAAAAAAAAAAAAAAAAAAAAAAAAAAAAAAAAAAAAAAAAAAAAAAAAAAAAAAAAAAAAAAAAAAAAAAAAAAAAAAAAAAAAAAAAAAAAAAAAAAAAAAAAAAAAAAAAAAAAAAAAAAAAAAAAAAAAAAAAAAAAAAAAAAAAAAAAAAAAAAAAAAAAAAAAAAAAAAAAAAAAAAAAAAAAAAAAAAAAAAAAAAAAAAAAAAAAAAAAAAAAAAAAAAAAAAAAAAAAAAAAAAAAAAAAAAAAAAAAAAAAAAAAAAAAAAAAAAAAAAAAAAAAAAAAAAAAAAAAAAAAAAAAAAAAAAAAAAAAAAAAAAAAAAAAAAAAAAAAAAAAAAAAAAAAAAAAAAAAAAAAAAAAAAAAAAAAAAAAAAAAAAAAAAAAAAAAAAAAAAAAAAAAAAAAAAAAAAAAAAAAAAAAAAAAAAAAAAAAAAAAAAAAAAAAAAAAAAAAAAAAAAAAAAAAAAAAAAAAAAAAAAAAAAAAAAAAAAAAAAAAAAAAAAAAAAAAAAAAAAAAAAAAAAAAAAAAAAAAAAAAAAAAAAAAAAAAAAAAAAAAAAAAAAAAAAAAAAAAAAAAAAAAAAAAAAAAAAAAAAAAAAAAAAAAAAAAAAAAAAAAAAAAAAAAAAAAAAAAAAAAAAAAAAAAAAAAAAAAAAAAAAAAAAAAAAAAAAAAAAAAAAAAAAAAAAAAAAAAAAAAAAAAAAAAAAAAAAAAAAAAAAAAAAAAAAAAAAAAAAAAAAAAAAAAAAAAAAAAAAAAAAAAAAAAAAAAAAAAAAAAAAAAAAAAAAAAAAAAAAAAAAAAAAAAAAAAAAAAAAAAAAAAAAAAAAAAAAAAAAAAAAAAAAAAAAAAAAAAAAAAAAAAAAAAAAAAAAAAAAAAAAAAAAAAAAAAAAAAAAAAAAAAAAAAAAAAAAAAAAAAAAAAAAAAAAAAAAAAAAAAAAAAAAAAAAAAAAAAAAAAAAAAAAAAAAAAAAAAAAAAAAAAAAAAAAAAAAAAAAAAAAAAAAAAAAAAAAAAAAAAAAAAAAAAAAAAAAAAAAAAAAAAAAAAAAAAAAAAAAAAAAAAAAAAAAAAAAAAAAAAAAAAAAAAAAAAAAAAAAAAAAAAAAAAAAAAAAAAAAAAAAAAAAAAAAAAAAAAAAAAAAAAAAAAAAAAAAAAAAAAAAAAAAAAAAAAAAAAAAAAAAAAAAAAAAAAAAAAAAAAAAAAAAAAAAAAAAAAAAAAAAAAAAAAAAAAAAAAAAAAAAAAAAAAAAAAAAAAAAAAAAAAAAAAAAAAAAAAAAAAAAAAAAAAAAAAAAAAAAAAAAAAAAAAAAAAAAAAAAAAAAAAAAAAAAAAAAAAAAAAAAAAAAAAAAAAAAAAAAAAAAAAAAAAAAAAAAAAAAAAAAAAAAAAAAAAAAAAAAAAAAAAAAAAAAAAAAAAAAAAAAAAAAAAAAAAAAAAAAAAAAAAAAAAAAAAAAAAAAAAAAAAAAAAAAAAAAAAAAAAAAAAAAAAAAAAAAAAAAAAAAAAAAAAAAAAAAAAAAAAAAAAAAAAAAAAAAAAAAAAAAAAAAAAAAAAAAAAAAAAAAAAAAAAAAAAAAAAAAAAAAAAAAAAAAAAAAAAAAAAAAAAAAAAAAAAAAAAAAAAAAAAAAAAAAAAAAAAAAAAAAAAAAAAAAAAAAAAAAAAAAAAAAAAAAAAAAAAAAAAAAAAAAAAAAAAAAAAAAAAAAAAAAAAAAAAAAAAAAAAAAAAAAAAAAAAAAAAAAAAAAAAAAAAAAAAAAAAAAAAAAAAAAAAAAAAAAAAAAAAAAAAAAAAAAAAAAAAAAAAAAAAAAAAAAAAAAAAAAAAAAAAAAAAAAAAAAAAAAAAAAAAAAAAAAAAAAAAAAAAAAAAAAAAAAAAAAAAAAAAAAAAAAAAAAAAAAAAAAAAAAAAAAAAAAAAAAAAAAAAAAAAAAAAAAAAAAAAAAAAAAAAAAAAAAAAAAAAAAAAAAAAAAAAAAAAAAAAAAAAAAAAAAAAAAAAAAATTTTTTTTTTTTTTTTTTTTTTTTTTTTTTTTTTTTTTTTTTTTTTTTTTTTTTTTTTTTTTTTTTTTTTTTTTTTTTTTTTTTTTTTTTTTTTTTTTTTTTTTTTTTTTTTTTTTTTTTTTTTTTTTTTTTTTTTTTTTTTTTTTTTTTTTTTTTTTTTTTTTTTTTTTTTTTTTTTTTTTTTTTTTTTTTTTTTTTTTTTTTTTTTTTTTTTTTTTTTTTTTTTTTTTTTTTTTTTTTTTTTTTTTTTTTTTTTTTTTTTTTTTTTTTTTTTTTTTTTTTTTTTTTTTTTTTTTTTTTTTTTTTTTTTTTTTTTTTTTTTTTTTTTTTTTTTTTTTTTTTTTTTTTTTTTTTTTTTTTTTTTTTTTTTTTTTTTTTTTTTTTTTTTTTTTTTTTTTTTTTTTTTTTTTTTTTTTTTTTTTTTTTTTTTTTTTTTTTTTTTTTTTTTTTTTTTTTTTTTTTTTTTTTTTTTTTTTTTTTTTTTTTTTTTTTTTTTTTTTTTTTTTTTTTTTTTTTTTTTTTTTTTTTTTTTTTTTTTTTTTTTTTTTTTTTTTTTTTTTTTTTTTTTTTTTTTTTTTTTTTTTTTTTTTTTTTTTTTTTTTTTTTTTTTTTTTTTTTTTTTTTTTTTTTTTTTTTTTTTTTTTTTTTTTTTTTTTTTTTTTTTTTTTTTTTTTTTTTTTTTTTTTTTTTTTTTTTTTTTTTTTTTTTTTTTTTTTTTTTTTTTTTTTTTTTTTTTTTTTTTTTTTTTTTTTTTTTTTTTTTTTTTTTTTTTTTTTTTTTTTTTTTTTTTTTTTTTTTTTTTTTTTTTTTTTTTTTTTTTTTTTTTTTTTTTTTTTTTTTTTTTTTTTTTTTTTTTTTTTTTTTTTTTTTTTTTTTTTTTTTTTTTTTTTTTTTTTTTTTTTTTTTTTTTTTTTTTTTTTTTTTTTTTTTTTTTTTTTTTTTTTTTTTTTTTTTTTTTTTTTTTTTTTTTTTTTTTTTTTTTTTTTTTTTTTTTTTTTTTTTTTTTTTTTTTTTTTTTTTTTTTTTTTTTTTTTTTTTTTTTTTTTTTTTTTTTTTTTTTTTTTTTTTTTTTTTTTTTTTTTTTTTTTTTTTTTTTTTTTTTTTTTTTTTTTTTTTTTTTTTTTTTTTTTTTTTTTTTTTTTTTTTTTTTTTTTTTTTTTTTTTTTTTTTTTTTTTTTTTTTTTTTTTTTTTTTTTTTTTTTTTTTTTTTTTTTTTTTTTTTTTTTTTTTTTTTTTTTTTTTTTTTTTTTTTTTTTTTTTTTTTTTTTTTTTTTTTTTTTTTTTTTTTTTTTTTTTTTTTTTTTTTTTTTTTTTTTTTTTTTTTTTTTTTTTTTTTTTTTTTTTTTTTTTTTTTTTTTTTTTTTTTTTTTTTTTTTTTTTTTTTTTTTTTTTTTTTTTTTTTTTTTTTTTTTTTTTTTTTTTTTTTTTTTTTTTTTTTTTTTTTTTTTTTTTTTTTTTTTTTTTTTTTTTTTTTTTTTTTTTTTTTTTTTTTTTTTTTTTTTTTTTTTTTTTTTTTTTTTTTTTTTTTTTTTTTTTTTTTTTTTTTTTTTTTTTTTTTTTTTTTTTTTTTTTTTTTTTTTTTTTTTTTTTTTTTTTTTTTTTTTTTTTTTTTTTTTTTTTTTTTTTTTTTTTTTTTTTTTTTTTTTTTTTTTTTTTTTTTTTTTTTTTTTTTTTTTTTTTTTTTTTTTTTTTTTTTTTTTTTTTTTTTTTTTTTTTTTTTTTTTTTTTTTTTTTTTTTTTTTTTTTTTTTTTTTTTTTTTTTTTTTTTTTTTTTTTTTTTTTTTTTTTTTTTTTTTTTTTTTTTTTTTTTTTTTTTTTTTTTTTTTTTTTTTTTTTTTTTTTTTTTTTTTTTTTTTTTTTTTTTTTTTTTTTTTTTTTTTTTTTTTTTTTTTTTTTTTTTTTTTTTTTTTTTTTTTTTTTTTTTTTTTTTTTTTTTTTTTTTTTTTTTTTTTTTTTTTTTTTTTTTTTTTTTTTTTTTTTTTTTTTTTTTTTTTTTTTTTTTTTTTTTTTTTTTTTTTTTTTTTTTTTTTTTTTTTTTTTTTTTTTTTTTTTTTTTTTTTTTTTTTTTTTTTTTTTTTTTTTTTTTTTTTTTTTTTTTTTTTTTTTTTTTTTTTTTTTTTTTTTTTTTTTTTTTTTTTTTTTTTTTTTTTTTTTTTTTTTTTTTTTTTTTTTTTTTTTTTTTTTTTTTTTTTTTTTTTTTTTTTTTTTTTTTTTTTTTTTTTTTTTTTTTTTTTTTTTTTTTTTTTTTTTTTTTTTTTTTTTTTTTTTTTTTTTTTTTTTTTTTTTTTTTTTTTTTTTTTTTTTTTTTTTTTTTTTTTTTTTTTTTTTTTTTTTTTTTTTTTTTTTTTTTTTTTTTTTTTTTTTTTTTTTTTTTTTTTTTTTTTTTTTTTTTTTTTTTTTTTTTTTTTTTTTTTTTTTTTTTTTTTTTTTTTTTTTTTTTTTTTTTTTTTTTTTTTTTTTTTTTTTTTTTTTTTTTTTTTTTTTTTTTTTTTTTTTTTTTTTTTTTTTTTTTTTTTTTTTTTTTTTTTTTTTTTTTTTTTTTTTTTTTTTTTTTTTTTTTTTTTTTTTTTTTTTTTTTTTTTTTTTTTTTTTTTTTTTTTTTTTTTTTTTTTTTTTTTTTTTTTTTTTTTTTTTTTTTTTTTTTTTTTTTTTTTTTTTTTTTTTTTTTTTTTTTTTTTTTTTTTTTTTTTTTTTTTTTTTTTTTTTTTTTTTTTTTTTTTTTTTTTTTTTTTTTTTTTTTTTTTTTTTTTTTTTTTTTTTTTTTTTTTTTTTTTTTTTTTTTTTTTTTTTTTTTTTTTTTTTTTTTTTTTTTTTTTTTTTTTTTTTTTTTTTTTTTTTTTTTTTTTTTTTTTTTTTTTTTTTTTTTTTTTTTTTTTTTTTTTTTTTTTTTTTTTTTTTTTTTTTTTTTTTTTTTTTTTTTTTTTTTTTTTTTTTTTTTTTTTTTTTTTTTTTTTTTTTTTTTTTTTTTTTTTTTTTTTTTTTTTTTTTTTTTTTTTAATTTTAAATAAAAAAAATAAGTTTAAAATTTTTCAAATTTACATTTTAACATTTTGGGTTTTTAAAAACATAGTTAAAAATTTTTAAATAATTTTTTTAACGAAATTAATTTTACTAATTCAAAACTACTGAAATGATTTTTATAATTACCAAATATCTTAAAAAATACCATTTGCTCACGGAAAGCAGTGCTATTAATGTGTCTGCGGTTCAGACACAAAATGTATCAGATCACCAACTAAAATTTTTAATTTTTCAAGATGTCAAGAACTGTTTTACTATGGATTTATTTTTTAAGTTATTTTGCATGAAATGTAAAATACAATTAGAGCAGAATTCCAAATGTGAGCTGTACAAATCTTATTATTGGACGTCGATAATTTATAACAAAAAAAATAGGTTAAATGAAAAAAATTTATATGAACATTTTTTAGATGGTCATTTGTATTTTTAAAAATTATTAATCAAAATTTTTTAAATTGTTGTACCTTTAAATAAATCGTTGGTTTTTGATGGACTATAGGTGGGTGATATTTTTCTTCGACTGCTTGGGCCGCCTCTTCTCCCAATTTCTGACACATTATGGTGTGTATCTAGGAAATGAAGGTGGGGTCCATTAGTAATCCACTGCTATCGTAGCACACTCATTAGAAAAACCCATTTCGTGGGCGAACGGTGTCTAAATATGTCAATCCCCCCATTATTGTGTCCGACGGTGGAAGTAGCTGATTATGTAATACGAATTTATGTTTTGTTTAACATTCTATCGGGCTAACGACCCGGCTGTAGATTTATAAAAAAAAAATTAGATGCGAGTCCCGATCTGATTCCCCTTTCCTCGTCGGTTATATAAAGGGTCCTTTTCTTGGTACATTTTAGTTTTTAATCCTTCTATCGTTCTATCACCAGTGTTCGTCAGTCGGCAGTCTTTCGATGGACATGGAAGAATTTGACGTAAGTACATTTCTTTGTTCCCATTCCGATTATTAGGTCAAAATTGGTGTGCACTAAAATAAGAACTTTGTGTAACTATAATTAACTAGGTATTGTCAAAATATTTAAGTCCTTGAAATGTGCTTGCAGGTGCTCTCCAAGACGAGTTTGTCATGATCCTTAAGAGTCACTTTTGTATTTTAAATATAATTTTAGATTGACAAGTAGAACCCCAAAACTTGATTTCATAAAAAACTATAGGGGGAAAAATAGTCATAGTAAACCCAAACATCTTCGTTTTCAAATCGACTACATCTTTGAGGACCCTTCATTTGGAAACAAGACGATTAATTGTTTTGAAATATTTTCTATTGCAGTATTCCATTTTTAAAAATAGCATCCAAATCTACTCCCCAAAACCTAACACCTTTTGCCAAATTCAAGCACTGCCTTGAAAATTAATATCTCTGTCAATTGTAAAATAATTTGTTGAGTTCTAATTGTAATATTTGTGTTTTAAATGCAATTCAATTTCAGATCATGTGCTTTTAAACCAATGTTTTAAGTTCTATTAAAGATTGAAACAATTTCTCTAGTTTCACTATTGCTATTTCGCTTTTTATAATCGCCGTAGTGTCTCGGCGTACATATTTAACTATGGGAAATATCAATTGGTAAGTCATTCATGTAACGAATAAATAATAAGGGGCCCAGATAGATCCCTGAGGCACCCCCACCTGTATTTGTTCCCATTCAGACTTTGTTTTTGGTGTTATTTCTTATTATTAACCGTGCGCTGGTAGTTTTTATTGTCTAGATAAGACCTAATCCATTCAATGGCTTTCGATGAAAAAAGTATGAAGTAGAGCTTGTTTCAAAAAGGGTGTGATCAACGCAATTCAAAGCCTTGGACATAAAAAATAAAACGTGGAACTCTTTCAAAATTAATGTTTAAGGTTCTTCAAAAAAGCTTCCCCTTTTGAAGCGGAGGAGATTCCTTTCGGTAATCCACAATAAGCAACAGGTGTTGAAATTATTTTTGAAACATAAAGTTACTAGACATCAGAAATTTATGTCTGCATCCTTGTATCCTACACTTTAACAACATATTGTCTTATTTCATATTTTGATTTTTCCTTCTTCTTCATTCGCAGGACCTAGTCCAGTGCCCGTACAACCACAACCACAAGGTGAAGCGATCCAAACTACCTTCCACCTGGTTATCAGGTGTACGCCTCACCAGGGTACAGCGTTTGTCCTTACGATCCATGCATATAGTGGAAAACCAAAGACAAAAAAATGCACAACTGTTTGGGAAGAGAGAAATGGAAAGTGTATCGAATGAAGTAATAATTAATGTTACCTAAATAAATTATTATTACAATTTTATTTCCTTCACCGAGTGTACCTTAAAAAGAGGCTTGTGTGTGTTCGGCGAGTGTGTTCGCTTCGTACCAAAATGCAGGTTTGCACGTTGGACAGATGCGAATACATAGTTTATACATCCAATGCTCACTTGACTTTGGTTTGACAAACCCATTTCCACTGTAGTCGATCTCACGTGTACAAACCCTTTTGCCATGTTCACACAGTAAAACATTTTCTGGAGAAATTTTCTGCGTGAAGTCTGTAAAAATATTCCTGCAAATCACTAACAATAAGACGACATTTTGGGGCATTAGCATAGAAAAATACAAATAGTTTAAAAAATACTTACTGTTCACAAGCGGTGCCAAATTCAGTTTAGGTTAGCCCAGATGTAGAGTAATTGAAAATTACAAACGAAAGCCAACTTTCAACAAACCAACAGTTAAAGAGGATGAATTACTGGATGTAGTTATAAAAGTATTAACCTTAAACTTTGTATCTACCCCAAGGTAAGTTTGGTGTTGATTTTTTATCCTAGCTTTACATTTCTTTTTTTGTCATTGCAGTTTGCCTAGTCTTTTCTAACTTCAAAGACTCAGAAGATATATGTATTTGTTTGGTGGTGATTTATTTCTGCTTTTCTTTTTTTTTTGTCATTGACAGTTTGCCTAGTCTTTTCTAACTTCAAGACTCAGAAAAATATATGTATTTGTTTGGTGTTTTTATTTATTCTAGCGTTTACATTTCTTTTTTTTTTTTTTTTTTTTTTTTTTTTTTTTTTATTGACAGTTTGCCTAAATATTTTCTAACTTCAAAGGGCTCAGTATATATATGTATTTGTTTAGTGTTGATCTATTTAGCTTTACATTTCTTTTTTTTTTCTGCATTGACAGTTTTGCCTAATCTATTATGCTTCAAAGACTCAGAAGATATATGTTTTTTTGAAGGATATTATTTCAATTTTGGTCAGTACATTATTTAATGCTTTTTCTTGTTATTTCGTGTTAATCACCAGCAGATAGTCGGACCGATTCAACTCCGGTCTTAGTACCAAGTATTGGGCAGGTCCAAACGGACGAATTGCCGCCAACTGTCCCCATTCACTCCAATGCACCAAGTGTGGTCGGTGGTACGAGACGAGTAGACACCCGTCAGACCAGCCTCATTTGATGTACTCACCATCTGTTTGTGTGGCAGACGTGTTGATCCGCCACAGGTCATATCGAAGATCCACGCACATGGCCGAAACTCGATTACAAGTCCCTGTTTACGGACATCGCACCCGGCGGAAAGAGTAAGGACAAGTAAACCCCACCGCAACATTCATGAAAATAGTTTTGTTGTAGCAAAAATATACTCAAATGTCACGAATTATACGTGTACGTTTTTATTCTTTTCCCACTTCTTTCCCCCGTGTGACATCTTAGTGCAAGACACATGACGTCACCGACTATCTACACTAAACTGAAAAATGTAGACGCACTGGCCACCGGCTCGGTAAAGCTTTCTGTAAATGTACTTGGAGTTCTGTCTGACATGTCCGTATTTTGTGTGTTCATTTACTTTCATGCAATTTGTCATTTTTTACAAACGAAAGCCAACTTTCAACAAACAAAGTTAACGAGGTTGTATTACTGGATGTAGTTATAAAACGATGCTGGTATACTTTTTGTAGCGCATTGAGGTTCAAATTCGTAGTGCGGTTACATAACGAGGTTGAATTACTGGATGTAGTTATAAAACGATGCTGGTATACTGTTTTGTAGCGCATTGAGGTTCGAATTCGTAGTGTGGTTACATAACGGATTGAATAACCTTAATGTAGTGACGAGTCACAATTTCGAATGTAGTTACAAAAGTATGCTGCAATGCTGGTCCGAAAATTTAGCCTCTGAATGAGAACAATAATCCTTGTGTAGTCACAAAAGTAAAGACAATTTCGTAGTGTAGTTACCTATATATTATATATATATTTAAATTAATTAATAATATTTTAAAAATTTTGGTTGTGTAAAACAAAATTTATTAGTTGGTCGAGATGGAAACGACTCAAACCAACTATGACTAAAACCAACAGTCTAAATTTTGTTCAGTTTTTAAATCAAACGTTCAATATAATATAGAAATTGAAAAAAGTAAGAT
The DNA here is from genome assembly GCA_035578905.1 of Stictocephala bisonia. Classification (NCBI taxonomy): domain Eukaryota; kingdom Metazoa; phylum Arthropoda; class Insecta; order Hemiptera; family Membracidae; genus Stictocephala; species Stictocephala bisonia. The sequence goes on from JAQJVL010008680.1 coordinate 13,520, forward strand.
CCATAACTACTTTAGTAGAACTTTGTAACTGAACAACACATTACAAAAAAATCAATAGTACCACAGTTCGTTCAGTTTCACACAACTTTCAAATTAATATTCAATTTGAAATCTACTTCAATTGACTCAAACCAACTATGACTAAACCAACAGTTAAATTTGATCAGTTTTACTCAAACTCGAAATATATAAAAAATCTACTTCAACAAGGATGTTAACTTTCTTGATTTGTAATCCATAGTTATCTTAGTACCTCGTAATGAAGTCTTAAATAAACTAAGTTGTAGTTTTAAACCACCACCGACTAAAGCCAACGGTGTGCAGTTTGTTAAGTTTCACGTAAACTTTCAAAATAAAATCTAATTCAACAAGAGAAATTTACTTTCATATGATCTAAGTATGTTCTTAGTACTAGAAGAAGTTCTAGTAATGAAGTCCAAAGAAACTAAATTGTTGACTCAAACCAACAGTATAAATTTTGTTCAGTTTAACTCAAACTTTAAATATAATATAGAAATTGAAAAATGTAAGATCCATTGCTATTTTAGTAGAACTTTCCAACTTAAACGACATATGACAAAAAACCAATTGTACACAGTTCGTTCGGTTTCACGCAACTTTCAAATTAATATTCAATTTGAAATCTACTTCAACTTTCTTGATCTATGGTTCATAGTTATCTTAGTACCTAGTATTGATAACCGAAGAAACTAACAAAACCACTCATGGACTAAAAACCAAAAGTGTGCAGTTTGTTCAGTTTCATGCAAACTTTCAAATATACCATATTGAAAATCTAAGCTGGACAGAGCGGTCTCAGACATTAGAACTTTGAGTTGTACGAAATACCAAACATGGTGAAACTATCCTGGTGAAAGCATGAATCTCGAACCGCAATAGTTGTCACCTCAGCGGCATAAATACACGCTGGAATACCAATGGTCATCAGTTTGCTTGTTACATCTCCTCCTACCAACTCCAGCGCTACCGTTACTTTGTACCATCTCTACTTAGTTGCCAGTTTGCTTGTGACATATCCTCTACCAACTCAGCGCTACCGTTACTTTGTGCCATCTCTACTTAGTTGCTGTTACTAATTCTATCCAGGTAAAGATATAATTTTTCATACAAGTCCATTTATTAATGGGGCTATCCTTCTAAATTAATATTTGTTTTCTTTTCACTAACTATAATTATAATTGAATGACTTATTTACATTAAAGTGTTCCCTAGTGCTTGATCTGTAACACCCAGTATCTTATAGTAAAACAATTAAAAAAATTGTTTGTAATAAGATATTGAAATACACTGTATTTTAAAGGGGTATAGTTTTGTTAATATAATCCATCATTTTTCTGAAGTATGATTTTGAGTACTAAAAGTATATTGAATTGGGTCTAGTTCAAAACCTTTAAGCTTAATTACTATGATTTTCCCTAAAGCTGATTGTTTATGTATATGTTGAATCTATAATTGATCTAGTTCAAAATCTTTAAGCTTTAAAATTATAGACACAAATTTTACATTATACTTTTTTTCATATTTATAATTCAACATGTTTCAAACAATTTCCTCATTAAATATGATACAAATGCTTTAACGACTGCTGTACTAACTCTTATAAGTTAATTGTTTTTCTTCATTAACTACAATTATAATTGATTGAGTTATTTACATTTGGACTCCATTGTTTCTTGTTTTTTTTTTTTTTTTTTTTTTTTTTTTTTTTTTTTTTTTTTTTGAATCTACCATAGAACTTCAAATTCAATTAAAATTGAGTGGAATGGAGGATACAGTAAAAGCATACGAGATTTATTACCAGCGAATGCGCTTAGAATCGGAGAATAGCATTCAAAGTGGATTCATATCATCACAAACATGGACTACGGGGGACAGAAGGATATATAAAGCCCAAACGCTAAACTCGCATGTAAGAGGAGAGGAAATCCAATCTCCATCAATCTCATCAAGTGATGGGAGTACTATTGATATAGATTTTAATTATATGATGGATAGACTCTACGGGGATAGACCCACGTAATAATACTTGCTATAATTTCAAACTTAATCCATGTTTTTTTTTTTTTTTTTTTTTTTCAAGTTGTTACAGTAAACATGAGATACTTCTTTTCTTAAAGTATGTATTCCTTATTTTTTAAAACTTTATTGTTCTTATTAATATTATCAATTTAATACATTTTAATTTATTATTATTTCATACTTAAATTACATTTTGGGTTATTATTATTCCATACTTAAATACATTGTTTGTACTGAAGTATTGTATTGAAAGTAGTTTAATTAAATCTTTTTTTTTTTTTTATTTATATTAAAATAAACAATATTCTCTGCTCAGCCCATATCTTTTTAAACTTATAGATCATTCCAATGTGTTTATTACAACAATTTAAAATAAATGTATTCCTTTATTTAAAAAAACTTGTAACTTAAGTTACATATAATTTATGTATATTATGCATGTTAGTTGATGCTTGATACTTGTTTCTGTTGTTAAGTGATACTAATGTTTCAAGTCTTAGTAACTAGATTATAAAATTTAAACTTTTCTGTTCTAATTAATATTATCAATTTAAAATTTAACACTATCCCATTTAATAATATTTCAATTGTTATTTAGTACTTAAAAAATTTAACTTTAAAAAACTTTATTATTTTTGTTAATAATATCAATTTAACAAATTGACACTATTCCATATTTACTATACATTTTGGGTTATTTCATACTTAAATACATTGTTTGTACTGAAGTGTTGTATTGAAAGTGAGTTTGATTACATTTTAAATATTTTTATTTATATTAAAAATAAACAATATTTTAACAATCCTTTATTCTCTTGTTTATTTTATTTCCTTACATTATTAGTATATAGTTGTAAACAGATATGAAAAAAGAAATAAAATAGCATTTTAAATTTAACTTCATTTAATAGCATTGATTCATATAGATTAATTCAAACGAAGACAGTGATGTGAAGTGCTCAGGATCCTGTGGTGATGTGTTTCACGCTGAGTGCATAAAGGGTGAGTTTGAGAAAAAACCCCGTTCTTCTAAAGACTTTAAATGTAAAGATTGTAAATCAAATTCCTCACAAGGCAGCGCAAAATCTATCTCTGCAACTTCTAATGTTTTAAGCAAAGACTTTCTAGTAACAATTATGGAAGGGTTTAAAAAAGAAGTGTTTGAGGAAATGGGAAGTTTCAAGAAAGATATCCTAAACGAAATTGCCAACTTTAGAAGTGATGTTAGTGAGCTCAGAACGTCCGTACAATATATTTCTGATAAGATGGACGCTTCTTCTGAATTGGTAGAGAAGTTAGCAACTCAATTTTCTCAGATTCAGAAAGAAAATGAAGAGATGAAAAGTAAATCAGTTTTCCTAGCTAAAGAAGTTCGAGAACTCCGTGACAAAATCAGAAACCTAGAACAGTATTCTCGAGTTAACAATGTAGAAATCAGCGGTCTGCCGGTGACGAAGGGGGAGTCTGTCAATGATCTGCTGAAGGATGTGGCTACAGCTATCGGAGTAGATGTGCAGAGCAATGACATCTCCGCCGCGCACCGTGTACCTTCTTACCGGAACGACCGAGACCCTGCCCTAGTCGTCCAGTTTACCAACAGAACGAAGAAAGAAGAATGGATCAGCAAGTACCGGGGAAAGAAGCCTGCGTTGACAGCTCAGCAGGTGAATCAGCGGTTTCCGGCTCAGCGGGTATACATCAGTGACCACCTATCACCGGAAAACAAACAACTCCTCTCCAAGTTGAAGCAGAAGTGTCGAGAGATCGGCTACACCTTCGCGTGGTGCAAGGACGCCAAGTTCTTTGCCAGAAAGGACGAAGGTGCCCCTGTCAAGAGGATCCACAGCTTCGAGGACATTGAGAAACTCAAATAGAGTAAGCATTAAGTTTCAAATTTTTGCTTATTAAGTATTGTGAGATATCTTGTAGTTTCCTCAATACAGTATTTTTTTTTAATTGTATTAGGTATACACATTATTAATGACAGATTATTCAAATTATCTAACTAATTTTTTTACTGATAACAAAAAAAAGCCATGATATACTCTATGCCAACATTAGAAGCTTGAGGAAAAATTTCAATAACTTTATTTTGGAGCTTAGTCAGATAAAAACGAAAATTAGTAATTGTCCTTTGTGAAACAGGATACATAGTGATGAGGTGGAGTTGTTATATAATGTGACTGCGGCTTCAGACACAAAATGTATCAGAGTACACCAACTAATTTCTTAATTTGTCAAGATGTCAAGAACTGTTTACTATGGATTTATTTATTAAGTTATGTGCATGAAATGTAAAATACAATTAGAGCAGAAATTCCAAATGTGAGCTGTACAAATCTTATTATCTGGACTTTGATAATTTATAACAAAAAACATAGGTCAAATGAAAGACTTTACATGAAAATTCTTTTGATGGATCCATTTGTATGTTTAATAACTATATAATCAGTTGCATTCAACATTATAGAAATATTTTATATGAGGACGACATAAAGCTATTTGGTAGTATTCAAAGCATGGAGTAACTTGAAGTTTAATGTGTGTGTTAACAAACCTAAATACAATTACAATTTAAATTGTTGTACCTTTAAATAAATCGTTTGAGTATGATGACTGTAGATTAGTGGTACTGAACTGTGGACTGTCTGGGCCAGCAACATCAAATCAAAGCCCATTAAAAATCGATTAAGGTCAATCAAAGTCAAATCAAAGTCTTCATCACTGACACATGGATCTATCTAGGAAAGGACATTAGGTTGCATTAGGTAAAAGTATTGATAATATAATAAGTATTCTGTAATGGTGGCTGATACAATAATGAATAATAAAAACAAACTATCAAACTTCTATATGCTTGGTATAAAAAACATTTTCTTTTAAACGTTCAACTGTCTTAGATCTAGTCGAAGAGTGTGATTCGGTAAACATAATTGAGTTAAACTAACAAACACATACTCCGAACAACTATGATTCCTTCCCACGAGTGAATTTTCTATGCATTCACTCCTGGGGAGTTAGGTAGGATTCAACTTCGTATAAGACGTTGCCTTCGCGAAGAAGAAGAATGTTAGCACAGTTCTTCTTCGAAGGCAATGTTACGATCAGTCTGTGCACTTGTTGTTCTGGTGGGACAATTAATTTTGTCAGGGATTCAACGGTACACCCATTTGAATAACATTTTAGAAATCCGCCTGACAATTACGCCATCTCCACCAGAAGAACTATAAGGTAAAATTTTTTACATTATATATAATACATTTACAA
>JAQJVL010008681.1:0-18803 GCA_035578905.1 Stictocephala bisonia
ATCAGGCAGGGGAAAAGCTACCATTTTTTAAAAAAAAAAGTAAGAATTTCATTTTCTTGATAAATTGTTATTTAAATTTAAGTGACTTGCTGAGTTTTATATCAATTTTAATTTATTTTTAGTTTTTTAGTATTAGTCATGACGTGTTTATTACATATCTGTAATTGTTTTAAACGAATAAAGATGAAATGAAATGAAATGAAATGAAATGAAATGAAATGAAATGAAGATTAAAATTTATCATATATATAAAAGAAACTAGCCACCCATTGGCCTACTGCACATTTTTAAAATTATAAATCTTGTTTGTTTTCCTTTAATAATGTAAATAGTTTTACAGATTTATACGAGTATTTTATTAATTAAATATATTATAAAAGTCTGTTCATTTATTCTATCAAATAACTTATTATTCCTTCATATATTTTCTTTTATCCTTTTAAAATAACCGCTATAGTAGTCGGAGATGAAACGTTCAGTTACTGTAAAGGGGAATATCTTTGTTGATATGAACTGTTTACATGTACTGTTAGTGAATAAATAACAATAAGTGAACAACATGATATATTTTTCCTTTTGAACGTAATAAAAATCTAATTAATCAACTTAAAAGTAAATAAAATACTATATATATGTAGGCTATATCTTATTTATGTATGTACGCGTGTGAGGGTATGTATGGACATAAACAATATATATATATATATATATATATATATATATATATATATATATATATATATATATATATATATTTTCTAGCCCAGCTTAATTTAAATTTTTATTTTAGTTTACGTCATATTTTCACTGATTCTCTTATAAAAAAACCTATTTAATGGATACCAAGTTTTATACTCCTTGTAAATCTTAAAAGAACTCACGTCTGTTCAATGTCTTGTGGTTATTTAGTTTTAAGAGTTTTTTCTGTCCTTAAATGTAAAATAATGGTTGTTTGATAGGGGACTCCTCACTCACACACAGACCGTTCTGGTATATGTCGGGAGTATTTCCATTTACGTAATCAGAATTTTTTTTAATTGAATTAACTAATTTTGATTTAATTTTATCCTGTTCAGTAACTTGTTTTTATGCCTACCTACGTATCAATACCTGAGTATAAAGAAGATCTTATAATTAATTATAACATTTACTCTGTTCAGTTAGCGATTCTAAGCTGTCTTCATAGTCATCTTCTTCAGGTACTTCTGTCGTCACAGTTGAAGAAGGAGTTGTAGAAACATCCTTCCGATGTCTTGACCTCTGAAATAAAATAAAAAAGTAATCCTAGGTGTACAAATAAAAACACATTATAGAAATCGAAAATATAAATATTACTTTTAGTTACATGGATCAAAATCTTAAAAAAATTGGGAATTGTTAAATGAAAATACATGTGGAAGATTACATAGAAACTGATTTTTACCCTGTTTATATTTAAATTTAACTTTAAATAGTGGTATATTATATTAAATATCCATTATTATTCCTTTTATACCAACATAGGATTTTTTCATAATACATCTATAAAAATATTCTTTTAACCTAACATTTACCTAAAACAGGAAATAATCTACAAAACTTAACTCTCTTCTTTAGTCTACATACTTTTTACAGAATTTTTTATGTATTATTATATTTTCAATATTTATTTATTTATCCATATATTTGAATTTACAATATATTTCTCATACAATTCACTTACTTATCCCTCTAGCTTAAAGCTAATTGAAAGATATACTAACTATATTTACTAAACTTTTTGGAATAATAATATATTAGAAAAAGAAAAGCTTAACAACCAACAATGAAATATTGTATGGTTACAAATACGTATAAAAATTTAAAATTGTTTAAAAGTTTTAATTTTTTATGATGTTTTTTTCACCAATAATTTACTTGCTATTAGTAATTTTTTTAAATATCACAATAATATTCTTTTTTATGTTTTTTTGATGGGAGATATAAATAATTGAGAAGAAAAACAGGCATTTCAAAATATCTATATGTAAAATAAGATGTGTATCAGATATAAATTACATACTTGACAAATTTTTTTGTACGTTAGGTTACTGCAACAATAAAATATAAGAGAACTTGCAGAAAGTACCCGTGCTTCCTAGGGTTTGTTAAAGGGAAAACACTTACTTAGGACCTATTTTAGGGGTTTGTGTATTTTCGCGAAAAAACGAAATAATTAATTTTAGTAACTCGAGTACATTCCCCGGGTTGGTTTACCAGAATTAAAATTGAGAAAATGAGTTGGGTAATCCAGTTCGCCACGGGGGAGGCCGGCAGGTGAGACCATATTTACAATTTTTTTTTCCCAAAAAAAAAATATAATATTATATATAAATATATAACTTTTAAATTTAAAAACCGGGTAGTTTTATTTGGTAAGGCAGTCCCCTAGCCTCTGCCCGGAACAGTTCCCCGGGTAGTTTTATTTGGAAGGCAGTCCCCCTCCCTCTGCCGGAACGTCTCCCCGGGGGTAGTTTTTTTTGGTAAGGCAGTCCCCCTTCCTCTCCCGGAACAGTCCCACCGGGTTTGTTTTTATTGCAAGTAAATTAAATATATTTTAGTCATTTTAGTCTGATAGATATATCGGAAAGCCAAAATTATTTTGTTGTTGTTTTTTTAAAGGTTTTTAGTACCTCTTTGTAAAAAAAAATTTTTAGTCCTTTTTTCTGGCTGAAAAACGACCGACTGTCAGTTGAGTTACTCTAAAACATGCTCGTATAACTGGCCATGGGGAAAAACGTCATTGTCAGATCTACCCCACCCATCTTCAAACTTTCCCCTTGTGCCTTGTTAATAGTCTGGCATAGCATAATTTTACAGGAATGCAGAGTTTGAATGCAAAAGGGTTTAGTCGGGGGGGAAATAAGAGAATTGGGGGAATAAAAACAGTTTCCCCTTGACCAACGCCTGAAAATATTGTCGCTTCAATAATGTTTATGCAGAGTTTTCCCCTGCACCCTGGTACCTTTACATAGTTTGGAGGGTTTAGGTTGCGGGTAGCATTATTGGAGCACCGCTTTTAGAGGAAGAACTGAGGTGGGTTTTCCAGGGGGGTTCAGAGTGTGGAGAAACTCCGGGATAGTAAAACAGGTTTCTGTCTAAACCCTGAGCCCAAGTTCATACCTCACAACAGCAGAAGGAAATTTTTTAAACAATAAAAGGTTTATTTATATTTGCAGGTCGTATTTGGGGGGTAAGAATCCCCCCTTCTTGAACCGTTGGACTATTGTTCACATTGTCTTTTAAGTTGGATTTTTCTTGTAAGCAGTGTTTATATCACTAACAGTTGAAAAAGATTTTGAGGATTGCACATTTACCTTCATGATTTCTAGAGTTTTACCACCCCTATTTGTAAAACAAAGTAGAAAATTCTTCTGCTTTAAAATCTCCATTAAATAAACTCTCATGTTAACTCTAAAAGAACAGGTTTTTAAATTTTTGGGCCCATAAGAAGGGATTTTAAGGACGCTTTCCCCTCATCAGCCCGATTTCCCTGAGGTATCCGGGCGGGTTTTTGCCTGAAGTCTCCACCCAGCAGAACTGTTACTCCGCCATTAGACTTTTTCATTTCCCTGATGTCTTGAGTGCCCTGTCCAGGCCTCTATCCCTTCTTTGTGGGCCATGGTACACTGCCCCAAACAAAAATTGTTTTTTGAGAACCTGGCCCATATTGTTTTGTCTTGATTGTTGAAAATAGGTGTTTCTGAGGGTTCAGGTTGGAGGAATTGAAAGCTGAATAAGCCGTCTTCCCACTCAAGCAGTGTCGCAGAAATGCCAGAGGATGCAACTGCGATGGAAAATCTTTTTCTCACCCCTTTTTTTTGTAACAACAAATTGATCAAAAATGTTTTTCCGGTCCAACAGGAGCGCCCAGGAAAAAGAGTTCCCCAGTTCTGAAAAATACTGCAGGTAATTTTTTTTGTAAATATTCAGTTGTTCTTCGTTCGCTTTGGAACATTTCAAAACCATTTACGAGGGATACACAAAAAGAAATTTCTCTGAGGGTTCCAGGTTGTTAGTGATGGACTCTTGCTCGCGAAGGGGTTGTGGAAAGACCATAGTTTTGGGAGACGGTTGCCAGACATTGAATACACCAAATCTTCGGTTTAAACCCAAAACATTTGTTGACCATGTCCTTTTCGCTGTTGCACACCCCCAAACTCTGCCCCCGGACCTCTTTACGTCGTCCACCAAACTGTCGCGGTGTTTTTCCCATAATGTGAGAGGACTACTTATTTGGCAAAACCCCAAAATGATGGCAAGTAGTTCGCGGATTTGGAGGGGGAGTCTAGGGGTTGAAGTTTTTAGGTTCGACCCCAGTGAGTGTCGTCTTCGAGAAACCAAGGTGTAATGCAGACTGAAACTTTTGGTGGACCACCCCATTTACGTTCCTAAGATATTAAAATGACGTGGCCCCTTTAACTTCTTTGTAGGGGGAAGGCGTAGAAAATAGCACAAAGGTTATTGGGTGAACAGTTTATCCCCTGCCTAAAACCTGATTTTTTTTTCCCCCGGGGGTTGCCTGGTACTGTTTTCCCTTTGCTTTTTCTATAAAAGGTATTCTTTTTCCATACGAAATTGACGGAACTTCAGAGTAAAGGAGGGTTCTTGAAAAAGCATGGGTTTTGCACGATCGAAAAACCCCAAAAGAGTATTTTTTGGGGGTTTTTTTTAGCCTTTCCCTGACATTTTTTCGTTAAAATAAACCTTTGGCCTTTTCAAGAAAACTGAAGATGCATGTGGGGGATGGGGGGATGTGTATTGGAAAGCGGAATTCGCCAGACAGTTTCAGAAGTACTAATGTGGGTCCTTTCTGTACCATTTACCTCTTTCATTTCTTTTCAATGAAAAAAGCTGCTTGATCGGCCCCTTTGTTGACGTATTTGCAAAATATTTGATAGATTGGCAGTGTTGCAGTACTCGACATTGATATGCGTGAAAAGGTGCGAGCCGGACGGGGTTTAAAAAGGTACCACCCTTTGATTGTAAAGCTTTCCCCCGTTGATGTCAACAACAAACCCCATCGAAGGGAACCCCCACGGTATTTAGGATAACCGTTTCCCCAGTCTGTGTTTCTTTTGTGGGACGGGGTTTTTTTTTGCGCAAGCCCCATTAACCTTACAGGGCGAATTCGTTGGAGAAACCATTTGGGGGCCGTGGATCTAGTTGATTTCCCAAAATCTATGGGGGGCGGGGTTAGCTCTGGGTGGTTCTCTGCAAAAATTTACTTTGTCAATATGTTGGTTTAATTTTTTCTTTAGCCAAAGGAGGATGGGACATGAGGAAGGCATTTTTTGATTTTGGAGAAAACATGTGACATCTACATGCTCCAAATTGACCCTTTCGTTGTTTCTAAAATGTTAAATTTTAGAGAAAACCCGCGTCGTCAGTCTGTGCTGGCCTCTGACCTTCTTGAGAGTTCAATTCTCTCCCCTTTTGGGTTGCCGTAAAGTTATAAAGAGATCTGGACGCCCAAAATGGCGGACATAGGTCATGGCATCCTGGTACGCCATGCATGTAGCGAGGTCCCCCAGTGAAGCTTGATGGCAGTACAACCATCTTACCCAGCTCAGATACTGAGCATCAGTTTTCCTTTGGCATCCTTTAAAGTGAATGTAGTCTTCACCCTCAATTTTTTTTTGGTTTTTTCGAATGAAGTTTAGCCGTTTGTTTCAATTTTTGGACATATCAACCAAAAATTGGTTGAGGGGGTTGCGAAAAAAAAGAAAAATATGGTTTTTTCGCCTTCTCGCTCCATTAAAATTTTACCCGTAGAAACAGCTGCGACACAGTTTTTTAAAGTGCTGTCTTGGTTTTGGGTCACGTGGGGATGTTTTATCAATAGCCTCTTCACCACGGCAGAAATGAGAGGATATGAAAAGAATCATACGCTCGATGAGCTCACTGATTCTTTCAGTTTGTCTTCCCCCCTGTATAGCACAATGTCTCGCTTTTCAAAACCCGGCCTACAAACAAGACAGCAACTTCGTTAGTGGTGGAGTATTGTAACGTCCCTTGTGAGCACTTGAAGGTTCTGGTGCAGTGATAATACCCGGAAAATTTTTGATTTTGGGAAAAAAAATCATAGCAGCTTTGAATCTTTTAAATATTTGTTAGTTCATGAAGAATTTTTTTGGGGCTGGCCTCCCCAAAGCTGGCTTGACATCTTTAAAAGTACCCACAGCGAATGTCTCTTTCACGGTTATCATCACCAACAAAAAATATTGAAGGAAAAACGGCTGCTGTTGTGTTCGAGGCATTAGTCCCCCATTCTATGTTAAAACCTTTGGGCCCTTTCCCTTATTGTTTGGGTTTAATGGTCTTCCTTTTATCTCTTTTTCTCCAAAAGAAGTCTTTTTGGAAACAAACCCCTTGTATTTTCGAATATTATTAAGAAAATGCTCAGCTAGGATGGTGTGAGAAAGAAGGCTATGTAAGGGGTCGGGTATTTTTGAAAGGGAAAACAGTTGAAAATTTTCCATTCTGCAAAAACATTCCGGGGGTTTGTCTTTCCCCTTTTAAAGCATGGCAGAATTGCACTTTTTTCGAGGTCCAAGTTGAAATATTTTATCTGTGAATATTCAATGTTTGGGCTTCTTGAAACCTGGAGTTTCTTTATTGTCCATGGCAGTCTTTACTTGTGCACGCCTCTCATTTTTCTTTACTTTGCGTAGCCTACGATTAATTCAGGAGGTTTTTTGGTACTTCTTTACAGCTTTCTGTTAATCTCGGGGTTGTAAACCCCCGGGATTTTTTTTAACAGCCCTTTTGTTTTTTCTTCTGGGTGCTCCCCGGGAAAATTTTTTAACGCCCTTTTGTTTTTTTCTGGGTTTGGTCTCGGCAATTTTTTTTAAAAGCCTTTTTTTGCTTTCAGGTGGCTCTCCGTATTTTTAGCAACAGACTCCCTAAAATGTTTTTTCGGGGAATCAGTGAATTTTTCCTTCGTTTTCTACCTTAGATTTTTGAGGTGTGTCACTGTTGATTGATTCGTCCGAACTCTGTCTAAGGGGGTTTCAAAAGGTTTGATAGGATTGGGCTGAGAAGAGCCTGGTTGGACTCAAAGGTTCATAGACACCCAAAGGGGAAAATGGGCCTTTTTGTGGATGTAATAGGGGCGGTGGGCATAGATTCAGAAAAACCCGGTTGGGATTTTTTTGTTGAGGCATAAGATTTTGAGGTTTGTAGACTGTTTTGAAAAAAATTTGGTCATAAGTTTGTTCGCAAGGTATAAGAACGTCAAGTGCCCTGCCATTCATCACCAGAGAACTTAAGTCTTTTTATTTCCTGAACCTCTCCCCTAACAGGTAGGTTTTCTGTCACGAAAGAGCTCGAACTTTTAAGGAAGACCCCTGCTGAACCATGGGGTCACAAAAGGTTCCCCTAAAGTAAGGCTGTGACATGTCGGCGATGTACGACGTTTTGTTCTGTAAGGGACTTTATTTATGGTCAAGGGTAAGGGTTAAGTCTGCGCCAGTTTTGGACACGTGCGCACAATGCAGCGCGCACTCGGGGTGTTAGTGGACCAGATAAGATAAAAAGGAGAAAAGGCAAACCCCCTCCCCAGTGAAACTTTATGACATGGTGAGGTACTGCCACACCACAATATCGAATGTTTCAATAACCATTGTCATGCAACTGTTTATAAAAAGTATTAAGATGAATAAAGAAAAATTTAGTTTGTATTTTAGAAAAAGAAGATGAAGTGAAAAAAGGGTTTAAACCCCCAAACAGATGATCAGAATTGAAGCAAGCTAAGTAAAAGAAGCAAATAGTTAAAAATAAAATACCAATGTAAACTCATGTAGTAAGGGAACAACCCCACCCAAAGTGGAGTGGCCGGAGTTTTAATACAGAGTTATGCAACTGTATCAAGTTTGAACCCCGGAGAATATTAAGAAAGTCGAGTTATGACATGAAAAAAGGTAAAAAAATGATGGTATGAAAGGTGTGAGGCAAAAGAAAACTATGGTAGCAAATAGTGGGGCAAAAAAAAAAATTTTAAGAAAAAGTAGGGAGTATTCAGAAGCAAAAACAAGGACAGAAAATGAACAAAAAAGCAAAGCAGGTTCAGGTCAAAAGCGTGTACTGGACTGATTGGCCCCGGGCCCTATGCGGTGTGGTGCGGTGAGGTGCGGGGGAGTGGGAGGGAGGGGAGAGGTCAACTGATAAGAACCCGGGCCCTTTTAGTGAACAGCCAAAGATGCTATCGCTAATTTACAAACAGCGAAAAAAATCAAGTATCAAATTTATTGTGTTGTTGTCTAGGTTTAGAAAATATAAAAATCGTCAATTTTCGAGTTTTTTGCTGTTTGGTTTGAAACGTGATTGAAAGTTTTTTTTTTTTTTTTTAAGCATTATTCCAAAATATAAATAGTTATAGTGCCGGCAGAACCAAACTTGTTTTAAAATTTTTATTTCGTTATTTAAGACCCAAAAGAAAGCTTAGCACCCAAATTTTTGTTGCGATTGCTTTGTTTAAATTTTAGAAAAAAATCCCCGAAATTTAAACTTAGACCTAAAAGGAATTTAGCACCCAAAATTTTTTTTTAATCTAATGTTTAAGTTCAGAAAAATTTGAAAATTAAACGTCGCGTTCTACGCGGTTGGTCGAGAACCCGATTTAAATTTTTTGAAAAAAGTTTTCAGAGGCACCCCAAACTCTAGAGAAAGTAATACCAATTTGATTCGAAACCCTTCCTTAATCATAATCGTGCGAAGCCGGGTACTTTCTGCTAGTTCTTTTTTGTGCTGAAATGACCGAAATTTGTAAAAAATTTTTTTTAGAGTTCATCTAAGACCTAAAAGGAAGCTTGGTACCCAAATTTTGTTGCAAAGTGTTTTTTAGGTTCACAAAAAAACATAAATTTAAAAAATCGCGTTTTTTTGCAGTTTGGGCGCGAACCTGATTGAATTTTTTTAAACCCTTTCTTAGCGAGCACCTACTCCCTAGGGAGCTACGTACCAAGTTTATACGAATCCCTTCGGTGGTTTTGAGATTTGTGTTTAGTCAGTCAGTGAGTGAGTGAGTTCTTTATAGTTTCTGAAATGACCCGAAATTTGTGAAAACGTTTTTTAGTTCATCTAAGACCCAAAGGAAACTTGGTACCCAAGTTTTGTTGCAATGTGATTTTTTAAGTTCACAAAAAATACATAAATTTAAAAGTCGCGTTTTTGTGGGTTTTGGGGCGAACTGATTGAAAATTTTTTTAAAACCGTTTTTTTGCGGACCTACTACCTAGAGGAAGTACTACCAAGTTTATTTTGAATCCGTTCGGTGGTTTTTGAGATTTCGTGTTTAGTCGTCAGGAGTGGTGAGTGGTATTTGGCTTATATATGTATAGATTAAAATACCAAAAACGTTAAATGGAAAATTTTTGGCTATACAAAACGATAAAAAAACCCAAAACATCCTTATTTTGTCTTTTATCTAAAAAAAATAATATAAGGCAACAAAAATTTAAAATTTAAAAAATAAAAAAAAAATGCAAAAAATCATATTTGGATTTTTGAACAGAAAGCTATCTCGTACAAACCTTTTTTATACATTCGGGTAAGATTAGCCCCTTGTTGGCAATGTTTGATAACGGGAGCTTTTTGTTATATGTTATGAGTCATAGAGTAGGACCCGGCTCTTTCGGGTCAGATTTTTTTTATGAAAAATGGAGGAAAAAAGGTTTACCTATACTGTCTTGCGGTTTTGTTTTAATAAATATAAACCCAATTTTTCAAAAATAATTATTTTAAATTTAAAAATATTCAACAGACAATAAACGCAGCGCATTCTATTGGTTTAAAATGTTAGTCTACTTCCTATAATTATTTTAATCATACATGTGAAATGTAGAAACCGGTGAACTATTGTATGGAGATAAATTTAGTAATAAAGATTCGTTCTGGTATTTATATCAGTTTTAGTTGATGTTTTGACTGCCGCTCAATATTTATCGATAAATATACGCATTGATTTACGATTCATTAATGTGATTTAATTATATTCACAATTCGTTAAGTAAAATCTTTGTGTTTTTTTTTCGTAAAAATCATATTGTTATACGTTTCAAAAACTCCATAACTTTCATTTATTTGATAGCTTTAAGGTGTCTGAATTTGGTTTTCGGTGAGTTTTTTACATTTTTCATCGATGGTTATAATCCATAAATTTTTTAAATGTATCTTCTCTCATTTGAGCCATGAAAAAAAGATATTTTTTTTTTAAATTAACCTTTACATTTATTCATTTGTGGCCTCCTAGAAGTGGATTTTTGGCCTTATGTTTCGTAAGGGTAGAATTGGAAAAAATATTTATTTTTACTTAAAAAATAGTAATGTTAATTTTACTTTGACGGTTTTGTGTTAATATTGATTAAAAATCAGACTAAAACCACCATTTCAAAAGTCCCCGCAGTTCTAAAATATAGGTTTTTAGATAATATACCATTTTCCTTCTAAGTGAAGGTCACATATTAACTTTATTTTGAAGATATAAAAAAGATTAAAATTTAAATCAATTATCACCGAAAACCTTAGCATTGCACCACCATTGTAAAGAATATTATTATTTGTTGCCACCATTTATTGTGTATATGAGTACTCTATTAAAAATCATGAGATATCTGCCCTAATGTTATATGAGGTAATTTTCTGATGAAGGTTCTGCAGAATAACCATGACTAATAATATGGTTGGGAAGAAATTATGGAAACACTTCTCACAAATTTTGAATGAACTTCCATCTTGTAAAATTGGGACTTGTACAGTGATCTGAGTTACCAATGAACTCACCACTTTTTGACACGATAGCGACATTTATCTCTTCAGGGAGACGGCCCACATGGAGATTGAACGAAAAATCTTCAATGTCTTGGTCCGAGTTTGAGGTATCAAATGAAAGGCATTTGCATCTCGAGATATTAACTGCGCAAACTAGTCTACTTCAAAAGGTTTATCCTTTCACAGAGTAGTGGCCATTTGAGTTTCAAATAGTAACTATAATATTATGAACAATTTATTTCTCGCAATTCAACGGTTTTAAGTAAAATTTATTGCGTAATAAAAAGATTCTACCTTTGATGGACACAATTATTAGATAAAAGAAATTTCTTACTATCAAGAATTATCAATGGAAAGAAAAATAATGTCTGTTGTGACAAGCTTTGCAATATTTTTTCTCTACGCCCCTTGTATATATAGACTTTTCGCGTTGCTCTAAAAAAAATATCGAATAGTGATTAACTGGATTTTCTCACTATATCATACTTAAAGACGTAAGTAATAACGTCACCAGAGCAACGGATCTGAGTAATGATTAGTTTAACAAGAGTAGTTAGATTGAGGAGGTAGGGAGAGGTATGTGAGGTACAGTTATGAGATTTAATCCGAGTCGAATAACACGCTGAATGTTACTAATCTGCCAACCATAACTCTCTCTGAAGGCTCTGAAATATTGAAGCTATTTAAGGGACTATGGAGTGGAGAGGGACTAATCTGTTCTTGATTGTTGAATGCGATTCATATATGTTTTTTAAATTAACACTATGACATTATTCATGTGTTATCCACAGCGGTAGGCTATAATTATTTTTTAAATTTATTTTTAGATACAGAATCCTCCGTACTGGAACCTAACAATAGCATGTATTATTGAAAGTGGTGAGCTGCGATGGTGTGTATAGTTGTGTTAGACGATCAGGTGGAGACTGGCGCTTAGATGAGTTGTAGATTAGTCGCGCAGTATATTAATGTAGTAACGGTTGAACTGATTGTCAGAAAAGATATGGATTAATGCCTTATGTAGCACAACTAAGTGACCTACAGAGTCTACGTTTGGTTAAATCCGAAACCACTGTAGTGTGTGATTCTACATTTTAAAGCTAATGACAAAGCCTGACAATCAGTTCTTTACTCTACACAACATTCTCGAACCTTGAATATCATTCGCCGTAACGTATGGACAACCCTTCTACCTCTGAGTAGTGCACACGTCGGTGGCAGAACCAATTGGAGGTGGACGCTTGTTGTCGATATTAAGAGGATGAGCTTAGGGACCTTTTGCCCTTGAATATCGTCCTGAACCATTCATTCCCAAGTAGGTGGGTTACAGCACTGCGTTCTTAAGTGCCCGACTAATACTTTTACAACTAATTCCCTTAATACTAACTTGTAGTAATTTGTTATGGAATAACGTACTAACACAACTTGATATTCGTTGCGTTTGTTATATATAACTGTACTGAGACAAGGGATCGTATTAATATTAATTACATAGTTACCTTAAAAAATTAGAGAATACATTGTGTTTATAATCTTTGTTCGCGAAATATTAGTTTTCTTAGTGTAATGATATTCTGAACGATTTTAGTAAGAAAAAAACAGTAAGATTATAGAATTAAACCGTTATAGATTTTATAGACATTAAACCCCTTTAAAAGAACACATACCTGCTCCACTAGACTCTGACAAGTAGATATTTAATATACACACAAGTTCAGTTACTTTACGTAATATTTTCAAAATGTACAAACTAAATTTTACTTTAAAGCTAATAATGTACCAGTGGCTGCGTAGGCGCTAAAAATAAATTCAACTTTGTATTTTAAATATCATTAAATATCAACATTTTTAAAATTTACAAATACATTTCAAATCATAAGGAAGGCACTTGCTTCAAAAGCTGTTTTATCAGTTTTCGGATTAATAAATGAGCTCAAGTTTCCAGTGTGAGTAGGTTTGGTAAAAATTATCGTGATAATAGATGAAGGTGTGCTTATCATTTTTTTATGTGTTAGTTTGAGAAGTTATGTGTTGGCTTTGGAGTGTTGATGATTGCAGAAAATGATTGGACATATCTTGGCGTTTAGGTATTTTAAGGGAATAAACTAAACGTTTTGACAGGATTTTTATATCTTGATCAGATCTTTTATTTCTTTCTGTTAAAACATTTGGAAATACACTGTAAATTTTCTGACTGATCATTTTTTTTAGTTAACTACCTATAACATATATGAAGAGCACATGTAGTTGAACACATACTTTTTTATATATATATGTTAACTAAATTAAGATACTTGGAAGGCTGTTTTGTAGAATGAGAAAAACGAATGGCAGTAATATTAAAACTTTAATTACTACTAACAGAATTTGTTTTTAAACTACTTTAAAAAAAAATATGTTATTTTACATGCAAGAATACTCAGCAAATTTCCTTGGTGATAAAAAAGTTGTGGTAAAGGAATTTAACAAGTGGATAACACCACGATTATCAAATGTGTTTTTTTAGATGTTATCAGGAATGATGTAGTTTAAACAGACTGAAAGCACTCAGACAAAATCGAAATCAGCTATATGTTTGAATTACTGT
Organism: Stictocephala bisonia; assembly: GCA_035578905.1. Taxonomy (NCBI): domain Eukaryota; kingdom Metazoa; phylum Arthropoda; class Insecta; order Hemiptera; family Membracidae; genus Stictocephala; species Stictocephala bisonia. The sequence goes on from JAQJVL010008681.1 coordinate 13,376, forward strand.
TTATTATTTTAACTTAAATTACATCTTGTACAACTTGGTTCTACGTGCATTACCTAATGAAAGGATTCAACCAGACTTTCACATTAGTGTGTAGACGCTATTAGATGCTACAGTCTGTACCTGGGGGGGGGGGGGGTGAGCCTGTGTGTGGAAATTGAGAACCCCAACCCGCTGGGTGTGACTATGATCGATGTAAACCCTCTATTGTATATGAGCACGAAGTCTGTAGCCCCTGAATCATTGTGTTACCGTCTATAACTCCGATTATTTCATTTAAAAAATTTTTTATTTCATTCATACATTTTCGCATTATAGGTCTTCTTGGTACATGTGATAACTGAATAAATAAATGTTAAATCAATTCAAACTATTAATACATCACTATGACTATCTTTTTCCGCACATTTTAATACTTTGCCATATTATTAATAGGGTTAACGTCCCAAAAGCAGGCGCATGTCCAACTACTGATATTTGTACAAACTCGTTTAAAATCACAACGTTAGTCCGTCTTGCGCTGTCTTGTGAGATTTTTACACAGGAACCTTAATGATGTCTAAATTTATTTGTAATTAAATCAGGAGATATTTCGTAAATGTTTTTGTATCTTTATAGTATTTTTTATATATAATACATACAATTATTTTTCGTACAAATATTCTTTTTTCAAATTTGTGGGCAATTTTTAAATATAATTTGTAAATTTAAATTCTTAATAAAACCTAAGATTTCGTTAAAAGAGCTACAAGTTAAGAAAAAATACTAAGAAAAAATTTATCTCTATCATATAATGGTAGGAGATTATTTTTAGATTCGAACAGTACTAACCTGATAAATTGAGCAATTTTTATCAAATTACAACTCAATGCCTGGTCTCGGAAACTCCATTTTTTTTAGACAAAATTTTCTTATATTTTAGTTTGGTCCTTAAAATTTTATACATTATTTGTAGATATAACGCGTTAACATCATTTGTAAGTTAAGCTTGTATTTGTCATAAATTAAGGTTTTTACAGTATTAAATAGTTCGCGCGTTAGGGTACTATTTTAAATAAAGATGAATGAATAAATATAATGATGTACCCTTTTTATTCATTTTTATAAAAATGATATAAAAAGTGTACTCATTATTTAATTTATCATTCAGTTCATCTAAAGGTTCTTATTAAGATTTTTACCTTAATAACTGCAAAAGAGCGCGCACAAGAATGTTTAAATAGCTTTATTAGTACATATAATTTAAAATAAATTTATATGGATTTATAAACACTGATAAAGCATAAAACCTATCATAGTAAATAATTTTCATGGTTTTTTTGCTTTATTATCCGCTATAATATTAGTGATTTCTGTTAATAATAAAAATCAAGACAGAGAGACAGCTAACAATGTGAGATACACGATATGTTTTCATAAACATTTTCGGTTTGTTTTTTGATCCCCAAAAGGTATAAAACTACTGTTACAGGCTGGCTTTGATAACTACCTTTTAATTTCGGACTTTTTGAGGTGTGTAAACGCTCCAAGATAGGAAGTTTAGTATTTTTAAAAGTTACTCTATTCATTTAAACTATTTACACAAATTGGTACAATCACTGTAATGGTTGTTTTTTGATACTGAAAGGTTGCGACAAAATTTATACACGTACTTGTTAGAAAAAAAATTAGTTCTATGTATACAAGTACGTGGGTAATTATCACTCCGATCAAACGAAAAAAAAATCAGTCACTGTACAATATTTTATGAATCCTTGTCAATCTAACATATTTGGTCGGTTAAATTTTTACACTTTATAAGGTTTGTGTTTCATATTTTGGTTTATCATTAATTTTACAAAATGTAATCAGCCAATAACATTCATCGCTGCTTTAACATCATAACAGTAATTAGTATCTATATCTACGTGATAACTAAGTAATTATAGCTTCATGTAAGTATAAGCTGAACATGATAAACTATCTATTTTGTATCATGGGACTTTGTTGGTATGAATATATATACAATATTTTTTTAATGTGGAGGTACATTCATTCAGTGATTTTTTATTGAAGTATGCAATTGATATAGAGTTTTTTTTATGAACTTATGAGATGGGCTAGAGTGTGAATACCAAAACACTATCAAAGACGCTTTGATGTAGGGGAAGATGCAAATTTTCTAATTAAAAACACTATTATTTTTAATGTCGCGCTAAGAAAGAGCTTATTGAAAAGATCAACATTACTACAATGAAATACGGTTTGTCGATTTATAGTTAATTTTTAGAATAAAAAAAAATTGTTTTAATTTAGAAAGAATATCGCGAATTGTGACACAAGCTTTTAACATGTAATATTTCTATTATCCTTTGTCGGCATATCAGATCACACCTGTTTTAAAAGGGTGCTACTAGAAGAAAACCAATTATGGCGGCGGAGTTATTCTTTGTGTAGAAGCTTTGTTTGCTTTGAGAGAGTGCTTTACTAATATATGAATAATAATAAAAGAACAAAGTATGAATTATGTGTAATAAATGTTACTTTTTTTGGTTATTGTAAGGTCTCTGTTTTCGAGAATATATGTGTGTTTTTAACATAAATTTCTGTTTGAGAAATAATCTTATAATGTGTCACTTTATAAAATTGTTAAGCTGATGAAATAATTGTATTTTAAAATATTTTTTAACTTATTTTTTCTTGGACATTTTTTAATTCTTATGTATTTTGTTTATGAATCATTGCTTTTGTACATTTAAATAATTTCTTATGAAAGGACGGAGTAAACTACCACTACGGTTCTTTATACTCTTCAGCTTTTCATAAGAGAGAGAGGCTGATAAATAAGTACCTAAAAAATGTTCATATTAACAATAAGTACGATAGGTAGGCATTGTAGAGACCAAAAATCACATTTGAAACACTAATATTATATTTTATTTGACGGAAAATGATCTTCAAGTTCCTATTTTGAAAATTATTTTAGATTTCTATAAGACACCGACTCGTAGAGCACATGGCGAACTATGAGCGGATGAATCAGTGTGCATTGAGTGTTGATGACTGCGTGACAGTAGTCTCATTGTTCCTATCTGAGTTTGTCAGACTGAGAAAGGATATTATAGTAAATAGCCAATCAGCCCGGGCAAAAATAATGGGACTTTACTCGCTTTCGTGGCAACCCCGAACCAAGTAGTGTTGGTCTGAGAATGTTTTTTCATAGCTATATAACAAATCTGACTCAGTCACAGTTTTTCTTGCCTTTACAACACATTCTCTGGAACCCCTGGACTTTCTATACCAAACATAGACCACCCCTAGATTGTATCTAGATAGTGACTACCCTCGTCCAATATGAATATATCGGTAAGCTAATAAGGTAAGTTGAGAAAAGAAGGGGCTTGTATGAAAAGTATGTATTTTTTATTGCATGTACTTCGAAACGAAATCATGTAGATAAATAAACTTATATAGAGATAACAAGTAATTTCATAAAATAATAATACTAGAACAATTTCTTTTTATTTCTTCAGTGAGAAGCTGCCTTTTCTGCGTAGTTGAATGTTATTCTTCCTCTAAAATTAGATTTTACTTCTTAACGACTTTGAAAAAAGTCGTAGTATTACTTTCGACAAACTGGGGCACTGGAATTATAATTTCAAGTAATCTGCAAACATATTTTATGTCAGCCAATGGGGCTCATTAACTAATAACCTATCGAAGTCTTACAATTCATCAGCTATGTTTCACTAGTACGCACACATAGTCACAAACTTTGTTGGACTGTAGTGGTTGTTTTCAGGTCACATTAACATTCGCGTCATTCAGATGGTAGATACGACCTTGTTGTGAGGGAAACATAGTCAATGATTTGCATTGATTACTGTGACCACAAGGGTATTCACATACACCTTTTGCTTGTTTAGACTTACTCGGCGGTTGCACCACACTTCAAGTTCCACCTAACTAGGGACTGTAGTGGTGGTTTAGGTGCGACAGAATACTCATCGCGACATTTCAGAGGTGATACGGACCTTGTTGTGATGCGGAAACAAGTCAATATTGCATTGTACTGTGACCTCACCAGATTCAACACTACACAGCATATTTGTGTTTACCTGGGGGTCTGTACAGACCATAGTTCACAAATAGCTGACTGTAGTGGTTGTTGTTAGGTCACATACTTCGTGTAATCTTCAGAGAGGTGAGACGACCTTGTTGTGAGGGGTAAATCAAGTCAGAATTTTGCATTGGATTTACTTGTGGGACCACAGATTAACATAAACCCGTCTGCTCGTTAACGGCGGGCTTATGCGCACCGTGATCACAAAGTTCACAACTAGTGGAACTGTAGAGGTTCGTTTAGGTCAAAAATACAGCCGCATCGTCATTTCTGAGTTGATCGGATTGTTGTAGAGGAGAAACAAGTTAATATTGGCTTTGGTTACATTATGTACCCCACATTTCACTTCACTACATACACATTGGTTGTCTACAGTGGTTGATACCACACATACGTTCAAAACTAGTAACTGTAGTGGTTGTTTAGAGGTCAAAATACTGCGGTCATTTTCTGATGGTGATACGATCCTTGTTGTGAGGGTAACATGTTCAATTATTCATCATTGGGTTACTCGTGACCTGCAGGATTATCACAAACACCATTTGTTGTCTTCAGGGGGTTGTACCAGAATAGTTCACAGCCAGTTACGGTATGTGGTTATTTCAGGTCATCACAATACAGTGCGTCATTCAGTATGTTGATAGACAATTGCTGATGAGAGATACAAGTCTAATATTGCATTGGTTACTATGTGACCATAGATTCACATACCACCCTGTTAGTTGTCTACGCAGGGGGGTATTGTAAACTAGAACATAGTTCACAGATAATAACTGTCACGAGTTGTTTTGGTGTCACACACAATTCCTACAGACGGCTTTCTGAGTCCATTAAGGGACCTTTGTTTGTGAGGGAAACATGGGTATAATGGCATCGGGTTTCTGTGACCACAGATTCACATTAGTACCAAGTGGTTGGCTATGAGCGAGTTGGTTGTACCACACATTAGTTTCTACAATAACATAATAACTTGTACTATGTTGTTTTGGTCATCACACCAATACAACAAGCGGCTTACAGAGTACTATCCTGTAGCATGTTATGTGAGGGAACATGGTAAGTAGTTAGTATTGAGCATCTGGTTTACTGTGACCCATAGTTTCCACATACACCACTTTGGTTTGTCTTACAGTTGGTTGTTTTACCCACACTAGTTCACAGCTAAATAAACTGTACCTAGTAGTTTTGGCTCACACAAATACACTCTAGCAGCATTCTGTCTTTACAGACCTTGTATTAGGGACACATGGTAATATTGCATCGGTTACTGTGACCACAGATTCACTAACAACCTTCGCTGTCTACAGGGGGTTGTACCGTGGGGTTGTA
>JAQJVL010008682.1:0-18805 GCA_035578905.1 Stictocephala bisonia
CAAAATTATCACTTTCCCCCAATTGACGACAAACGCTACATTTTGGAAAACGGCATTGACACACTAGCATACGGACACCATATCATCAACAAAAAACGAGCTTTAGAACACAATCATGATTACATTAATAAAAAACCAAAACTCACCCATAACTCGTACATAAACTTTGAAACAGAAAAACAATAATATATACACTTAAAACATAAACAATAATAAAAGAAAAACTAAAAAAGACAGAACGTCTTTCCAGAACCGTTAACCCTTACCCCCTTCCTTTCCCACATCATGTTCTTATTGTGTCACTTGCATATGACACCAATTCCACTACATCGGAACTCTGTTAAACTCTTCTATAATATTTACCACAACAACACTTTAAAAACATAATATTGTTCACGTCACAAAGGCGAAATATCAGCTTGCTTTTTATTGTTCATAATACAAAGATTATATACTTTCAACTACTAAAAAAGCAATGGAATGAGACTGTAACCCATGGTTACTAACATGTCCGTAGAAAACCCAATTTACAGCATTGGATGGGCCCGACCCAACCGTAGGGCAATGCAAAAACCTATATGGGTAAACCCTTTTTCTTGTTTACGGAAAACTCCTACGCCAGGTAAGTAATTTTAAAGGGTTTTTTTGGGAGAAACTTTTTTCCCATCACTTTAAAAAAAAAAAAAACCCCCTTTAAAGAAAATTTTAAAACTAACGTAACACCCCTGAAATCCTAAACATTTCCCATCCCCGTTATCGAAATTAAACCTTTTCAATAATGGCCCCAAATTTCCCCTTAAAAACAAACAAAAACACAAATTCCCAAAATTCCATCTAAAACCCCCCTTTAATCTTAAAAATAAACCCAAAATCCCAAAAAAAAACTATTTTTTTAAAAAATTAAAATAAAAAAACCCAAAAAAATTTTTCCCCTTCTAAAAAAATTTTAAAACCAAAAACAAAAAAAAAACCCCCCACCTTTTTATAAAATTTTAATTTCTTTTACCTTTTCCCCCCCCCTTAAACCCCTCCAAAAACCCCTTTTTCCTTTTCCCTCCCTAAACCCCCCTTAAAAACAATTTTTCCCTCCCCTAAAACCCCCATAAAAACTTTTGTTTCGTTAAATTTTTTTATCCCCAACCCCCCAAAGCCCCTTAAAAAATTTTTTTCTTTTTTTAATTTCTACTTCCACCGAAATAACAATTTTGGGCTCTAAAAAAACAAAAAAAAAAAAAAACCCAAATAAATTTTAAACCCCCTCTTAAAACCCCAAACCCCATAGGGACCCGTAAAGAGACCCCTATGAAAGGGACTAAAAACCCCCCAGCTAAAAAAAAAAACCCCCCTAGCCCCTGTAAAAATTAAATGGAAAACAAGACTTGTTCCAAGCTGACTTGGTCGAAATATACCTTATTCTAAACAAAACCAAGGTACAAGTACATCTTAACAATAATAAATTGTTTTAGCAAATACGCCTTTGCCGTCCCATTAAAAGATAAGACTGGCCCAGAAATCGTTTAAAGCCATAACACCCGTATTAGAGTCCAATAAAATGAAACACTTACAAACAGATGCGGGCAAAGAATTTTACAACGTAAGATTCACAAAGCTAATGAAAAAAATATGGTATAAACCATTACTCGAGCTACAGTGATAAGAAGGCATCCATCGTAGAGCGGTTCAACCGTAGCCTTAAATCATTAATGTGGCGAAAGTTCACGGAGCAAGGTAAGTATCAATGGGTCAAAATACTACCTTCTTTGTTGGAAGAATACAACACAAGAAAACATAAAACTATTGGCATGGCTCCAAGTCATGTGAACAAAAGAAATGAAAACATAGTCAGAAAAAACATTAATAAAAACAGACAAAGGTACAAGAAAGTGGATAAAAAGGTCCGTTTTAAAGTAGGCGAAAAGGTGAGAATAAGTAAGTATAAAAAAGTATTTGACAAAGGTTACCTACCCAACTGGACTAACGAGATATTTACTGTGTACAAAGTCCAAACTACCATTCCCACAACCTACCTCCTCAAAGACCATACTGGTGACGTCATCAAAGGAAGCTTCTACGAAAAAGAGCTACAGAAATCCAAAACAGACGACGTATACCTGATTGAAAATGTACTTAGAAAAAAAGGAAACAAAGTACTAGTTAAATGGGTAGGATATGACGGTAAACACAATACATGGGTGAACAAGAAAGAATTGGTATAAATAGAGGTTTCCCTTACACTTCCATTCATAACTCAACAATGCGTGTTATTGAACAGGACACAAAGCTACCCGTCGAAAACTTTGACATGTACACTATACGCACAGGTAGTGGCAGTAAACACGGTCCATTATTACCATCCACTATAAGGTGCATAGTGGCTGGACCTAGTAACTGTGGTAAAACGAACGTTGTTTTCAACATGTTGTTCGATCCAAACGGATTAAGGTTCGAAAATGTTTACATTTTATCAAAGTCCCTACATCAACCCAAGTATCAATTTTTAAAAAGTGCTTTACCCAAAGAAATTGGATATTTTATATTCGATGAAAATACTAAAGTCTTACCGCCCAAAGAAACTAAAATTAACTCTATTATGATTTTTGACGACATTGCGTGTGAAAAACACGATAATATACGCAACTACTGTACCATGGGTCGACATAACAACATTGATTGCTTCTACATAGGACAAACCTACAGCAGAATACCCAAACAACTAGTAAGGGACAATACGAACTTGATTATTTTATTCAAACAGGACGAAACAAATCTCAAACATGTGTACAATGACCATGTAAACACAGACATGACGTTTGAAAAGTTTAAAGAAATGTGCGCTTTAGCTTGGAAAAACAAGTACAGTTTTATCTGTATTAGTAAGGACTGCGAGTTAGATAAAGGGAGATACAGAGTTGGCTTTGACAAGTTTCTAGCCTCGTAATATAAATACGACCTACTTTGATTTTCAACAACAGTTTGCGACAAGCCTCTGTGTGATCCACAACTAGGACAAGCTTTGTAAATTTACAAACATGCCACGAAACAGTAAACATCAATCTCTTACGAGAAGAATTATACAGCTACAAGACGCTGTCCGTCGCAAGTATCGTGCTTTCAAGTTGGGAACATGTATACCGAACAAACATTAGAAAAACAGTACAAACCAATTTTAACTGAACTTAGAAACAGAACGGATATAAAAGACGAACCAAAGGAGGAGCCTATGGAACTCAGTGTGGACGAGCAGGATAACTTTAAGCCAGACTACATGTCAACACCTAGAGGACCGTCATTTATTCAAGATACACAAGTGTTTGAAACATCGTCTCCCCCCTCCACCCTCGGTTAGTCAAATGATACAAAGCCCCGCAAAGTTTCACGAGGCTTCACAGTACGTCTTAGAGACATTCAACGCACCTATTACACAGAAATACATGTTAAAACTTTTAAAAGACGAAGCTGGTGTTAAGAATAAAATGGACAACATATACGGGCCACATATAGACAATGATAAACTAATGGTGGGTAATCAACCGCTTACATTCGACAACGAAGGAAACATTCACTTGACCAATGTACAATACAGAGGAACCGAAGGCCTTTACGAACTACTATTTAAAAGGCAACCCGATGAAAAGTTATACACACAAGATGATTTGGACGCTTATAAAGATATGCTGATAAAAACAAATGCGCATAAAAAAGGGTATCTACCTCATAATCACATTAACCGACCGACAAAGTCCATAAAATATAAAAACATAATTTCTGCGTTATTCCCCAAATAAATGTACGGTAAAGGGCTAAAAGACTTTGGATCACGTGACATTTCCTATTGGGACAATCCAAACGAATTATGTGACAGATTAAAACTAATTATAGATTCGACAGAGGCTGGAAATGGTAACCATAGGAACGAAATCCAAAACATAATCGAGGAATTAAAAGAAGCTAAAGTCATATCAGGAGCTGGTAATAGTCGTTATAAAGCATTAATCGGTTTATAATTTAGTTTCATTACATTCTGAAAATTATATAGGAAAACCAATTCTTGTTTTATATTTACAATAATCTTCCTGTAATCCTCCATGAAACCAAAGAGCAATCTTAACGGAACGGAGAAAGTGAACTCCTTTGTATTTTCTGATGACCCTGGTCCGAACCAACAAGCATTTTTCATTGTATTTGTTTCATTCTGTCTAAGTGACAGTAAACTTTTCATAGTTGATACAACACCCAAGTTTTTAGTACGGTCCACTGTTATACCAGAAATTTCATATCTAATATCTTCAAACAAGTACGCCATAGCGTTATTGACCAAAGAGACGTCTGCAACTACACCACCAACCTTGTTAGCCGTAATTTTACCAGAAATATGTAGGGAGCTTTCGAACGGGGCTGTTATAATATCCTGTTGACTGATTGTAATATGTATTTCATCGTTGTTTTTGAAAGTGGAAGAGGTGTATGGTTTGTGTGTGTGATACTCACAGCCAGTGATAATATCACTGTATTCGACTCCACCCTCAATTTCTAACATTCTTTAATTTTATTTTAAATCCTAAGGATCTTAAAAGCTTTGTATTGCGTGATGTTAACACCTTGGGTGTTTTAGGTCTAATGACCTGTTTCGACACGGTTGTTTCCCTAAATACCAATCCCATTGCTTTGCCTTAAGTGTAAGCGTAACGATATTGTTTCATTTCTAAAGTTTATCACCTTCCCCTGTTGATCTCTCAGCTCACAAGTAATGTAATTCAAAGCTTGCACACTCACAGGTAAGTATATTACGTTATGAGGTGTTTCAATTATTTTGTAGCCAGGTGGGACTGACGGATAGAATTCGTGTATTATATGACTTTCCTGACCGTTCTGGTACGAGCCTCTTACCAAGTTACATGTGACTCGAACGACATTTACTGAGTTAATGTTAACCTCATTCTCGGACATGTGAGTTTTATTGGCTTCGTATACAGCTTTATTAAAGCCGAGCAAGGTAGCAAGGCTGTTTACCGTTTAAAAGTGAATGGGCTCACTACAAGTAATTTCAACTTTCAAAGTACTATCGTTTGGTTTTAAACTGAATCTTACACCAGCTTTTATGTTACTGTTAATGTAATTCTCCAAATCGCTAATCTCGTAGGAGCCGGTCGGAATTTTTATTACAGTGTCCCCCGTAGTGGAATGTATCGTTCACATTTTTTTCTATGTTCGGTATTGAATTGTACGTTGTGAGGTCGATCAAGCCAATCTCCCAATCACCTGTCGATAAATCGATCGAAGGAAATATGTCACAACTTAACGTTGAACTCTGTCCGCTAAGGCAAAACATTATCAACGAGGAACTCTAAGCACAAGTGCCCACAGAGTACTGAGTCAAAATCCTATTGCCTTTCGTTATTATACTTTATATTAACACTGGGGCCCCAATATATGATTAGTTCCATAGGAGGACGCAAGTTACCAAAACTATCATAGTACAACACCTCGTTACCTAGCTTTTTATAACAAACCCAATGTGTACCTTCCCCCTGTATACTGTCCAAATTAATAATTGCGCTTTCGTTCAATCTAGGTTTATTCGGAAGTGTGTCCCTCATGTAAACACCTCGAAAGTGTGGAATGTTTAATTTTTTAGCGTAGTTAACGAGTTCGTGGTTTGATAGGGCATGTCCGGGAAACGTAGACTAATTTGAAGTTTTTTTTTTCTTCTTACAAGTACATTTCTTCTTGTTCTTAGGTGCATTCTTAACACCTCGGCCTACCCAGGGTCTTAGATAAAGCCCTTTTCCACGCCGGTTTCGCTTTACTGTCTTTTTACTTTTAACCCACACCACCACCACCCCTACGTTTACCTCCACCCAACTTTGCCTTCGCCTTCATGGCTGTCGTAACTACCCAAGCTGCAGCTTTCTCTCCAACAGATGAATCAGATGCCTTAAACCTTTTTCCAAGCTCTTTCAGCCAAGTCTCTATCGGTTTGTGCTCTCTGCGCAGTGTCTGAATATTTTGAGTAGGCTATATCGTGGATCTTACAAGCTTCATCCAAACCGTTTATCCCTGATCTCCACGAGCTAACCTCTCCCTTTAACTTGGTGCCACCCCCCACAGTACCTGTATCCTGGCAGGTGAAGTTCCACTGGTAGTAGATCTATACCCCTGTTTAAGGCTGTTCCAGCTAAATGTCCAATTCCTTTAAGTGCACTAGATACGAGTCCCTTTCCGCAGCATGACGTTTTCCTCTTCATTAGATGTGTCCCATACGAAGGATAGTTAAGGAATGAAGGGACCTAGCTATATTTCTCTTTATATTACCCCTCAGCTTGCTCGTCGAAGATTTCAGCCCAGTTTATGTAGTTATCGGCAGTCAGTGTTTCTGTACTCCACCCTTTAGCACCATGAATATGGGAAAAAAGTACCTGACCGAATTTTCTAAGTTGTTTTTTGGATTTAACGCTGTTTTCATGAATCCGCCCCTCCAGTGCATTAACCGTCTCTTTAAGTGTTGCCAGCACTGTACCTATCGTTGTTGTTTGTTGACTCAATATGTCCAAAATATGCGATTTCTATTTGGTTAACACTTTTAAGTTTACGGCCTCGTCCATTTCTTTCGCGTCCCTAACAGATTTAATTCCCATATTATCAAAGTCCCAGTCGTACTTGCGTTTCTTTGGGCAGTTTGCCAGTAGGTATGACTTGGTTACAACATCTTGATTATCATGTGGGTCGGCTACGGAAACTAAACGCCGCTTTTCGAAACTCCAATAACTACTAGTTTTAACAGGAACGGTAGCATCTACGTAACGTTTGGTCGCCGCATGGTTTGGGCCCGTAGGGTCCTGTACCCTTGTTATAAGCCTATCTCCTACGTTGACTGTTTTTTGTTGGTACAGTACACATTGTTCACCTATAGTTCTCAAGTTCACGGTATCTCCGAGCTCCTTTGGTGATGCTAGATTTTCTATTCTTTTGTTACGCGCAGAATAGCTGTTTTGTAAGTTTAGCATTGTGTTAGCCTCAAAGTATGTTCTCGTAACGGCATCGTTGTCTGCCACGGGCACGGCGACGTTAACCATTCGTTTATTTTCAATATCATAGTTTCCTTCGGGTGTTAGTTTAAAACCTTCACCCGGTGGTCCTTTGCCACTTACATTGCCCTCTGAGGGCAAGACACGTCCAAACTTGCCCACAGACATAATCTAACTGATGACAATAAACTGTGTCTGTTTATATATACGTATAGACATACTTTTTTATACATGGGTCTGTATTTATAAGTATATTTGTTTCTTCCAATTAATTACAATAATTGTCTATGTACATGACGTATCCATAATCACACGTACTTGATAACTTAATAATTGTTTTGTTTACTAACAGACGAACTGATTATAGAGGAAATGTATGTTTCGCTGTTTGATATCACTATCTCTGGGGAAAAATGCATATGTTGCTGTTTGATATCACTAAAGTTGGCCTCTAAGTTATCATGTGATTGATATGCACGTGGAGCGCCCATGCGGTGCTGATTAATGTAACATTAACCTCTTAGGTCAACTGCTATCACAAATATTACCAACTGTGAATTCCTTCCTATATAATTTTCAGAATGTAATGAAACTAAATTATAAACCGATTAATGCTTTGTAACGACTATTACCAGCTCCTGATATGACTTTAGCTTCTTTTAATTCCTCGATTATGTTTTGGATTTCGTTCCTATGGTTACCATTTCCAGCCTCTGTCGAATCTATAATTAGTTTTAATCTGTCACATAATTCGTTTGGATTGTCCCAATAGGAAATGTCACGTGATCCAAAGTCTTTTAGCCCTTTACCGTACATTTATTTGGGGAATAACGCAGAAATTATGTTTTTATATTTTATGGACTTTGTCGGTCGGTTAATGTGATTATGAGGTAGATACCCTTTTTTATGCGCATTTGTTTTTATCAGCATATCTTTATAAGCGTCCAAATCATCTTGTGTGTATAACTTTTCATCGGGTTGCCTTTTAAATAGTAGTTCGTAAAGGCCTTCGGTTCCTCTGTATTGTACATTGGTCAAGTGAATGTTTCCTTCGTTGTCGAATGTAAGCGGTTGATTACCCACCATTAGTTTATCATTGTCTATATGTGGCCCGTATATGTTGTCCATTTTATTCTTAACACCAGCTTCGTCTTTTAAAAGTTTTAACATGTATTTCTGTGTAATAGGTGCGTTGAATGTCTCTAAGACGTACTGTGAAGCCTCGTGAAACTTTGCGGGGCTTTGTATCAATTGACTAACCGAGGGTGGAGGGGGAGACGAATGTTTCAAACACTTGTGTATCTTGAATAAATGACGGTCCTCTAGGTGTTGACATGTAGTCTGGCTTAAAGTTATCCTGCTCGTCCACACTGAGTTCCATAGGCTCCTCCTTTGGTTCGTCTTTTATATCCGTTCTGTTTCTAAGTTCAGTTAAAATTGGTTTGTACTGTTTTTCTAATGTTTGTTCGGTATACATGTTCCCAACTTGAAAGCACGATACTTGCGACGGACAGCGTCTTGTAGCTGTATAATTCTTCTCGTAAGAGATTGATGTTTACTGTTTCGTGGCATGTTTGTAAATTTACAAAGCTTGTCCTAGTTGTGGATCACACAGAGGCTTGTCGCAAACTGTTGTTGAAAATCAAAGTAGGTCGTATTTATATTACGAGGCTAGAAACTTGTCAAAGCCAACTCTGTATCTCCCTTTATCTAACTCGCAGTCCTTACTAATACAGATAAAACTGTACTTGTTTTTCCAAGCTAAAGCGCACATTTCTTTAAACTTTTCAAACGTCATGTCTGTGTTTACATGGTCATTGTACACATGTTTGAGATTTGTTTCGTCCTGTTTTGAATAAAATAATCAAGTTCGTATTGTCCCTTACTAGTTGTTTGGGTATTCTGCTGTAGGTTTGTCCTATGTAGAAGCAATCAATGTTGTTATGTCGACCCATGGTACAGTAGTTGCGTATATTATCGTGTTTTTCACACGCAATGTCGTCAAAAATCATAATAGAGTTAATTTTAGTTTCTTTGGGCGGTAAGACTTTAGTATTTTCATCGAATATAAAATATCCAATTTCTTTGGGTAAAGCACTTTTTAAAAATTGATACTTGGGTTGATGTAGGGACTTTGATAAAATGTAAACATTTTCGAACCTTAATCCGTTTGGATCGAACAACATGTTGAAAACAACGTTCGTTTTACCACAGTTACTAGGTCCAGCCCACTATGCACCTTATAGTGGATGGTAATAATGGACCGTGTTTACTGCCACTACCTGTGCGTATAGTGTACATGTCAAAGTTTTCGACGGGTAGCTTTGTGTCCTGTTCAATAACACGCATTGTTGAGTTATGAATGGAAGTGTAAGGGAAACCTCTATTTATACCAAATCTTTCTTGTTCACCCATGTATTGTGTTTACCGTCATATCCTACCCATTTAACTAGTACTTTGTTTCCTTTTTTTCTAAGTACATTTTCAATCAGGTATACGTCGTCTGTTTTGGATTTCTGTAGCTCTTTTTCGTAGAAGCTTCCTTTGATGACGTCACCAGTATGGTCTTTGAGGAGGTAGGTTGTGGGAATGGTAGTTTGGACTTTGTACACAGTAAATATCTCGTTAGTCCAGTTGGGTAGGTAACCTTTGTCAAATACTTTTTTTATACTTACTTATTCTCACCTTTTCGCCTACTTTAAAACGGACCTTTTTATCCACTTTCTTGTACCTTTGTCTGTTTTTATTAATGTTTTTTCTGACTATGTTTTCATTTCTTTTGTTCACATGACTTGGAGCCATGCCAATAGTTTTATGTTTTCTTGTGTTGTATTCTTCCAACAAAGAAGGTAGTATTTTGACCCATTGATACTTACCTTGCTCCGTGAACTTTCGCCACATTAATGATTTAAGGCTACGGTTGAACCGCTCTACGATGGATGCCTTCTTATCACTGTAGCTCGAGTAATGGTTTATACCATATTTTTCATTAGCTTTGTGAATCCTACGTTGTAAAATTCTTTGCCCGCATCTGTTTGTAAGTGTTTCATTTTATTGGACTCTAATACGGGTGTTATGGCTTTAACGATTTCTGGGCCAGTCTTATCTTTTAATGGGACGGCAAAGGCGTATTTGCTAAAACAATTTATTATTGTTAAGATGTACTTGTACCCTTGGTTTTGTTTAGAATAAGGTATCATTTCGACCAAGTCAGCTTGGAACAAGTCTTGTATTCCCTTAACTTCTACAGGTCTAGTGGGGAATTTTTTTCTAGCTGGGGCATGTAGCTCCCTTGCTATCTGCTCTCTTACTCTCATAGTGGAGGAATGAAGGGTTTCAAGCAGTGTTTAACAATTTATTTGTGTTTTTTTTTTTTTTTTTGTATAGAGCCCCAACCTCGCTCTATACGGTGGTAGTCGACCATATAAATAATAGAAATAAAGTTTAATGCCTCCCTGCCAATTGTACAACCTTACCTAACGAGCAACACACATTCGCTTTTGGATACGGGTTTTCAGGCCCCAGAGCCACATTCGCTTTTGGATACGGGTTTTCAGGCCCCAGAGCCACATTCGCTTTTGGATACGGGTTTTCAGGCCCCAGAGCCGCATTCATACAGTTGCCCGAAAGGTACAGGCACCATTAGTTGACTAAAAGGTAGTATTATTTTTTGTCATATATTTTTACATCATTTTTTCAGAAGAACATAGATAGAAAGAACATATTCAATATGATGCATATTTTAGAACTAATAGTTTGATTTAAGTGGATGTCGATAGACTTTTAGGATAATGTTTCCGTTGGAATGGAATTGGCGCCATTAGTGATAATGTTTCCGTTGGAATGGAATTGGCGCCATTATTGATAAGGCTGAATACGATAACGGTGATGAAGTGTTTAGAGATACAGGAATGTTTACGTTTAGATGAATTTAATTTACGGGGTTTTTTTTTTTTTTTTAATGTTGATGGTAAAAGAGTTTACTCAAAACTAACTTAACATTACTTACCTGGCGTAGGAGTTACCGTAATCAAGAAGAAGGTTCACCCAGTATGAGGTTTTTGCATTGCCCTACGGTTGGGTCGGGCCCATCCAATGCTGTAAATTGGGTTTCTACGGACATGTTAGTAACCATGGGTTACAGTCTCATTCCATTGCTTTTTTAGTAGTTGAAAGTATATAATCTTTGTATTATTAACAATAAAAAGCAAGCTGATATTTCGCCTTTGTGACGTGACCAATATTATGTTTTCAAAGTGTTGTTGTGGTAAGTATTATATAAGAGTTTAACAGAGTTTCAATGTAGTGGAATTGGTGTCATATGCAAGTGACACAATAAGAACAGGATGTGGGAAAGGAAGGAGGTAAGGGTTAACGGTTCTGGAAAGACGTTCTGTCTTTTTTAGTTGTTGTTTTATTAATTTTTATGTTTGAAGTGTATATATTATTGTTTTTCTGTTTCAAAGTTTATGTACGAGTTATGGGTGAGTTTTAGTTTTTTGTTAATGTAATCGTGATCGTGTTCTAAAGCTCGTTTTTTACTAATTAAATGGTGTCCGTATGCTAGTGTATCAATGCCGTTTTCCAAAATGTAGCGTTTGTCGTCAAATGGGGATAGTGATAATTTTGAAATATTCTGAGTGTATATGTTGTGTTTTTCACTTCTAATGTTTAAAGCAGATGTTGTTTTTGAAACGTGATGAAAAAGACATCGTTTATATTGCTCATGTTTTAATTGTTTTTTTATCGCTACTCGGGGGACGCCTTTAGCCACCTTCTTTTCCTCCAGATCATAATTTAAAACGGAGTAGCATTTCGCTCTCAAGCCAATTATTTCTTTAGCAGGTTTTGAATTTAGTTCGTCTTTGAATTTTCCTAACGCTTTTTTATTTAAATTACTATAACATGGGTGGCTAGGCGGATAGTCAGACGTATCGAAAAGGTGTAGTTCGTTTTTTATATCTGTGTAGACGTCGGGGATGTATACATTGTAAAATAAAGAATCTGTGTCAGTCATACAAAGCTTAACGTTTTTCCCGTACTTTGTAATGGCCCAGTTGTAGTGAAAGTTATACATGATAAATTTTGAAATTTCCAATACTGAGAACCCAACATAGATGGGTCTGTTTAAAAAGATTGTTTGTTTTTTTAATGCCAATCCCGCGATATCTTTATTGTATGCAAAAAATGTTTTGAGTCTGGGACTAGCTGTCCATTTGACCAATTGCTTTTCGTTAGTGACCAATTTAAAATCAATACGCGACCTAACATTTTCCAGACTCTTTCCATATGTCGCGTTATTCATTAATTTTAAAAAATCTTTTTCAAAATTATTTTTAGCTTCTTTTCTTTTTTCTGTGTTGAACTTGATAAATGGGGCTAGCCAGGCAGACTGTTTAAAGCTAAGAACTCTGTGGATTTTAGTCAGTACAAGTCCCAGTTGTAGGTATAGTTTTAGAGTCCTGTAGTGTACGACGTATTTTGTTTTGTCACATAGAGTAGTTAGTAGTTTTTCGGTCTTGGCGGGTTTATAGTTGAGTTCGTCAAGTAGGTCCTTACAGTATGGGGAAAGCATATCGTCTGTCACTACTTTACGTTCGGGGGCCAGTGGAAAGTCAGAATGTAAGTCATGTAGGTGGTCAGGGTAGTGTAAGTCAACTTCTACAATGTAACCAGTGTCGGAGTCGTCGGGTACTTTTGTAAAGTCAATTTCTTGTGGGTCGATCCATTTAAAATCAGACTCTGGGAGTCTATCGGACATACTGGTCCCGTACAGGTTGTTACAGTCGAGGTACAGGAGGTAGTTGGTGGGTTTTGTGTTGTCAAAGTTGGGTAAGTAGGGGTTGTTAGCCTGGGCGTGCCGATTGGGTATCATGGAGACACCGCCCCGGATCCCAGACTCGACGAAGAGGTGGTGGTCAATGTCTGTAAGTAGTTCGAGTTTTACGTATGTCATTTTTAGCATGGAATTCCATGCCAGTCCGGGGGCAGAGTAGACGTTACACGGGTCAATACCGTAGTATGTCATACTGGTCGTCCTAAAGTTTTCAAAGACGTCGGCCAATAATAGTACGTCTGTGAGTAAGTATAAGTCATGGTACTGTTTCAGGGTTGTCATACCAAAGGCAGTCCATACGGTCTGGGCATGGGTGTAGTCTTCATCTGAAATTGGTGTTTGTGTAAGGTCATTGTAGAACGCCTCCTTGGGAGGAAGTTCGGTATCATTGAATTTAGATTCGTCTGTCATGTAAGAATAGGGAAAGACACCTTTGTGTAGAAGTAGTTCGGTATTGGTCATACACTGCCCTAAAATTTGGAATTTGGAATCCCCGTCGGTAACTAGGTTGGACACGAGTGTGTCCAAAGAAGCGTTTAAAAATTGGAGCGAGTCCAAAAATCTTAAGGATTCAAGGGTGACTGAAATGTACCGTTCGCTAGTAGTAGCGATACATGACAGTTTTTCTTTTTTGAATTTACCTAACCCTTGGATCAGGTGGTGGCAGTCATAACCTCTGAGGTTATGGAAAAAGACTGGGATGTGGTCGGGGACTTTATAATTTAGATTGCATGAATTGTGGGCGGGTCCAAAGAACTCGCCCGTTAGGTGATTATGATTAGCTACTTTGTCTCCGTGTAAAGGTTTTTGACAAAGGTGTCAGGTGGTAGCGTTTTGGAAGATAATTTTGTCTTGTGGAGACATTTTGATAGGGGTATTCTTTTTAATAATGGGTAAGAGTTCCTCCGACTCCTCAATCAAACAATTTAGAAACGTATCGAGAACGTCCAGGCCGCTATAGACTTTAGGTTGTTTTATGGGTTTACCGTCACTGTCAATAATTACATAGCAAAAACCAGAGGGGACGTGATGGGCAGTGTTTGTCGTATGTGACGTGGATGGATCGTTAATTGTAGTGGGGATTGGAACAACAAAACTTTCAAAATCACAGTATATGGTGAATGGTACTTTGTGAGTAAGTGTATAGTTTGTAAAAGACATGTATTTTTCGTCATCAGTCGGTAGTCTAGTCTTTTGTGCTCCGTGAGGTGAACACAAAGGTAAGTGCTTAGTAAGTCGTAGTTGGGAAGAAAATCTGTGTAGACAGTAGTCACAGTAGTGTGTAGCTGGGTTGTGTTTAGTCAAGTGAGATAGCAGTCGGGATAAGTTTATCACCTTCCCCTGTTGATCTCTCAGCTCACAAGTAATGTAATTCAAAGCTTGCACACTCACAGGTAAGTATATTACGTTATGAGGTGTTTCAATTATTTTGTAGCCAGGTGGGACTGACGGATAGAATTCGTGTATTATATGACTTTCCTGACCGTTCTGGTACGAGCCTCTTACCAAGTTACATGTGACTCGAACGACATTTACTGAGTTAATGTTAACCTCATTCTCGGACATGTGAGTTTTATTGGCTTCGTATACAGCTTTATTAAAGCCGAGCAAGGTAGCAAGGCTGTTTACCGTTTAAAAGTGAATGGGCTCACTACAAGTAATTTCAACTTTCAAAGTACTATCGTTTGGTTTTAAACTGAATCTTACACCAGCTTTTATGTTACTGTTAATGTAATTCTCCAAATCGCTAATCTCGTAGGAGCCGGTCGGAATTTTTATTACAGTGTCCCCGAAGTGGAATGTATCGTTCACATTTTTTTCTATGTTCGGTATTGAATTGTACGTTGTGAGGTCGATCAAGCCAATCTCCCAATCACCTGTCGATAAATCGATCGAAGGAAATATGTCACAACTTAACGTTGAACTCTGTCCGCTAAGGCAAAACATTATCAACGAGGAACTCTAAGCACAAGTGCCCACAGAGTACTGAGTCAAAATCCTGGTGCCTTTCGTTATTATACTTTATATTAACACTGGGGCCCCAATATATGATTAGTTTCATAGGAGGACGTAAGTTACCAAAACTATCATAGTACAACACCTCGTTACCTAGCTTTTTATAACAAACCCAATGTGTACCTTCCCCCTGTATACTGTCCAAATTAATAATTGCGCTTTCGTTCAATCTAGGTTTATTCGGAAGTGTGTCCCTTATGTAAACACCTCGAAAGTGTGGAATGTTTAATTTTTTAGCGTAGTTAACGAGTTCGTGGTTTGATAGGGCATGTCCGGGAACGTAGACTAATTTGAAGTTTTTTTTTTCTTCTTACAAGTACATTTCTTCTTGTTCTTAGGTGCATTCTTAACACCTCGGCCTACCCAGGGTCTTAGATAAAGCCCTTTTCCACGCCGGTTTCGCTTTACTGTCTTTTTACTTTTAACCACACCACCACCACCCCTACGTTTACCTCCACCCAACTTTGCCTTCGCCTTCATGGCTGTCGTAACTACCCAAGCTGCAGCTTTCTCTCCAACAGATGAATCAGATGCCTTAAACCTTTTCCAAGCTCTTTCAGCCAAGTCTCTATCGGTTTGTGCTCTCTGCGCAGTGTCTGAATATTTTGAGTAGGCTATATCGTGGATCTTACAAGCTTCATCCAAACCGTTTATCCCCTGATCTCCACGAGCTAACCTCTCCTTTAACTTGGTGCCACCCCCACAGTACCTGTATCCTGGCAGGTGAAGTTCCACTGGTAGTAGATCTATACCCCTGTTTAAGGCTGTTCCAGCTAAATGTCCAATTCCTTTAAGTGCACTAGATACGAGTCCCTTTCCGCAGCATGACGTTTTCCTCTTCATTAGATGTGTCCCATACGAAGGATAGTTAAGGAATGAAGGGACCTAGCTATATTTCTCTTTATATTACCCCTCAGCTTGCTCGTCGAAGATTTCAGCCCAGTTTATGTAGTTATCGGCAGTCAGTGTTTCTGTACTCCACCCTTTAGCACCATGAATATGGGAAAAAAGTACCTGACCGAATTTTCTAAGTTGTTTTCGGATTTAACGCTGTTTTTAACGGGATAAGTTCGTAATCAGGCAGTAGTGAGTGGTCGTGTCGGTAGTCAAAAGTAACAGGTTTACGTGATGAACTCTGAATTTTTCTTTTGTTATGCGTAAAGGGTAAATTTCATCTTTTTCAAATCCGAATACATTTACAGATAAAGTGGGGTTTAATTTTTCAAATTTATCGAGATCGGAAATTTTGACGGGGTAGCTAATCCCAGACATATTTACTTTGTTTTCAAGTTTTTTGAAATAGCTTATTCGCCTATTTTGGTCCGGGTACAAATGGGCAAGTACAGAGTAGAGGAAGCATTTATTGTCGTCATTTTTAACATTTATAATTTCGTGCATAGAGTTTGAGTTTTTTTTTTTTGGGTGGGTATATAGGAAGAGGCGTGTAAGGGTTGAAATTTTGCAATAAACAGGTCTAATCGTAAAACGTTTTCTATTACCCACCCACTGCCTTGACTTACCCACTTAGCCACGCTTTCTAAAATTTTGTCTGTAGCCTCGGAATACTGCATATCTAGAGAATCGGAAGGTAGCGAAGGGCGGGTTTTGCCATGAAAGAAGGGTGTTGTGGTGATTTCTTCGTTATTTACTGTTTTGGAAAATTTAATTTGGACCGCGATGTACCATTTTACTCCTCCGAGCCTGTTTAGGTGTTTGTTTATTTCATCCATGATTATATTTTTATGATCGGAAAGTACGTTAAGGAGATCAGGATCCGAAGTGTCGAAGCGGCGGGAAATGGTGACTAGGTTGTCATTAATGGCATAGGATTCCATGGTTAGGTTAGGATGAGATTGAATTTACTTTAAATTGATTAAAAATTAATTATTAAATTAGCAATGATATTCAAGATATTGATTATTACTTTGAAATACCATACAGAGAACGGTGTCCAAAGTATAAATTACAAGAATAATTACTGATGAGTAGGAGCACAGTGAAAGCACGTCTGATCGGCGCGAGCGCAAGAGCAGAAGTGAGAAAGATTGATTGTGTTGGTTGGTTAAATAGGGGCAGCAGCCAATCGGGATGTAGCGTTTGGATGCGGAGGTGGCGACCAATCAGAGCACAGTGTTTGGATGCGCGTGCGTCACCCGTTGATGCCGTTAGGGGCGCTGCAATCGCGTCGGTATTGCTGCTTGGCGCTGCGATTGGGAGCACGGTATTGCCACCAGGGGCGCTGCGGTCGATCGGCATTGCCGCCAGGGGCGCTGCGATCGGGAGCACGGTATTGCCACCAGGGGCGCTGCGGTCGATCGGCATTGCCGCCAGGGGCGCTGCGATCGATCGGCATTGCCGCCAGGGGCGCTGCGGTCGATCGGCATTGCCACCAGGGGCGCTGCGATCGGAAGCACGGCATTGCTGCTTGGGGCGCTGCAGTCGCGTTAGTATTGCATTTGTTATAGTATTAAGACAGCTATATTGGATGAGGGAATTTTGGGAGGGAATTTTCCCAAGGTGTGTGAGTTGGCGCGGGAGGGAAAAGACGCCATATTGGATCCGGTCGCCATATTTTGTATTTTATATAGTATAAAGACGCCATATTGGACAAAAAAAAAGGCATTTTATATATTATAACATGGAAAAAGTTAGGTTATGATTGTATTTTGTATAGTATAACAAGGGAATTTGGGGGGTTATGTGGGGGGAATGTGTGGGAAATGTGGGTAATGTGTGGGAAATGAGGGAAATGTGAGGGAAATGAGGGAAATTTTGTGGGGGAGGGGGGTGGGGGTTTGTACCACTGCGCCGCCATCTTGGATCCGGTCACGTGACCACCGCCATCTTGGAAAACCCAAAAAAAGTGAGCCTCGCTCGCCCCAGAAATAACTACTATAGATGAGCGTCCTGCCAAGCTAATTCGTAAAGAAATTGGTAATCATAAAAATTGAAGTTGAGACACTCACTCTTAAAGACGTGAAACTGAAATCAAACTCAATAACACTGTAAAGGTCCCGCGCTCTTCCGAGTTGCCCAAATCATCCTCAGAGGTCTATACAATATAACTATTAGCATTATTATTTTTTTGTAAATGGCATAGATAATACATGCTTAAATGATTTTATGATTAACGTTTTTGATTGCATAAATGATGGTAAGTGAGTTAGTGGATTTTTCTTGATACAAAGAGAGCTCTCACAGCAGTATCCATACTTCAGTTACTAACTTACATCATATTAAATAAATTGCCGGTATTCATTTCACTTATACATTTTTCTTGACACAAAGAGAGCTCTCACAGCAGTATCCATACTTCAGTTACTAACTTACATCATATTAAATAAATTGCCGGTATTCATTTCACTTATACATTTTTCTTGACACAAAGAGAGCTCTCACAGCAGTATCCATACTTCAGTTACTAACTTACATCATATTAAATAAATTGCCGGTATTCATTTCACTTATACATTTTTCTTGACACAAAGAGAGCTCTCACAGCAGTATCCATACTTCAGTTACTAACTTACATCATATTAAATAAATTGCCGGTATTCATTTCACTTATACATTTTTCTTGACACAAAGAGAGCTCTCACAGCAGTATCCATACTTCAGTTACTAACTTACATCATATTAAATAAATTGCCGGTATTCATTTCACTTATACATTTTTCTTGACACAAAGAGAGCTCTCACAGCAGTATCCATACTTCAGTTACTAACTTACATCATATTAAATAAATTGCCGGTATTCATTTCACTTATACATTTTTCTTGACACAAAGAGAGCTCTCACAGCAGTATCCATACTTCAGTTACTAACTTACATCATATTAAATAAATTGCCTGTATTCATTTCACATATACATTTTTGTTTAAATTCATTACATTTTCATTCATTCATATTATACAAGCCACTTTAAAA
>JAQJVL010008683.1:0-18811 GCA_035578905.1 Stictocephala bisonia
AAAAAACGTAATGTGTAAATAAATTATTATTGTTCTCTTTTTTTAAAAGTACGGGGCTATAATACCAATAATTCTTTCGTTTTGTTTAATAAAAGACCAGATATGGTCGGATTCTACGACTATCTGTGAGGAAATGCAACGTTGTTTGATATCACTAAACTTGACCTCTAGGGTTAACATGTGGTTGATATGCAGTCCGTCTGGTACCAATTAAAATAGCAAAAAATATTGAGGTCAGTTCCTGTGTTGTGTGAGAACTGAATGTACTGTCGGTGGCACCGAGCAAAGTAATTTAGGTTGAATAGTTCGGTTAGGCATGGGTAAGAGCGTTAAGCTAGCGTGTTAGGTTTAGAGGATGCCAGGTTAATACGGAGGTAACCAGAAGTAGATGGTAGTTGAAGGTAAGAGCGCATGTTAACAGAGTATTTAATATAAAATAAAAAATTAATTAAAATGGATAGGATAACAGTGTATTACAAATTATAAACAGATTAAATAAAAAGAATTGCTCCTTCATTTTGAATAAATAATTAATTAAAAACGTGTATTGCGGGTTGTCTAGAGTGTTAAGTAGGGGCTTGAGGATGATCTGTGATTAGATAGATAAGTATATGGGGGGTAACGGTGTAGGAAGCCTTGGATGAGTACCCAAAGCTAAGAGCGTATGTTATCTGTGTATTTGTTAAAATTTGAGAAAAATTAAATAAGTAGTCTAACAGTACGTGTGAGAAATATTATTTGTAAAGTAGGGAGGTAACCAATCAGAGCGTGGCATTTGGGTGTGCGTCAGACCAGCAGACGACGTGTACGAAGGTAGCCGACGGTTGCCGGAAGTACACGAAAGCATTTTATATAGTACATATGTAAATGGCCGCCATCTTTAGCATTTTATATAGTATGAGATGGGAAGAGTGCATTTTGTATAGTATGCCGAGGGAATTTGAGGGAGGGAATTTTCCCCCGGGGACTTCCCTTCCAAAGGCGCCATGTTTCCGAAAGGATGTGCTAAGTTTTGCCACCAGGTCCGCTACGATCGGGTCGAGCACATAGAGTAGAGTAACAAGGGGCGCATGCGTGCCCGACCAGCAGCCGACGCGTGCATCATAGGCTAAGAGCGTACGAAGGTAGCCGACAGTCGCCGGAAGTACCCGCCATCTTGGATCCGGTTGTCATCTTTTTACATTTATTATAGTGTAAAGTCCGCCATATTGGATAAGGAATTTTGGGAGGGAAAGACGCCATATTGGACAAAAAAGTTCATTTTATATAGTATATCATGGAAAAAGACGCCATATTGGACAAAAAAGTTCATTTTATATAGTATAACAAGGTTAACAGTGAATTTTATATAGTATAACATGGAAAAAGTTAGGTTAAGAGTGTATTTCATATAGTATAACATGGTTAACAGTGAATTTTATATAGTATAACATGGAAAAAGTTAGGTTAAGAGTGTATTTCATATAGTATAACATGGTTAACAGTGAATTTTATATAGTATGATGTGGGAATTTGGAGGGAAATTTGGGAATTTGAGGGAAATTTGAGGTTAGGAAAAGTGAGGTTAGGAAATTTGGCGGGAAATGGGCGCCGCCATCTTGGATCCGGTCACGTGACCGCCGCCATCTTGAAAGTCCAAAGGTCAAAGTGAGTCTGGCTACCTCACCTTTTATCTACTAAAGTACATAGAGTAAACAGTCATACTCGTAGTAGTTAAAATATTTCAACTATTTCGATATTTGCTTGCATAATTCCAAGATTACAACAACAAAGTACATAGAGTAAACAGTCATAATCGTAGTAGTTAAAATATTTCAACTATTTCGATAATTGCTTGCATAGTGCCAAGGTACAACAAGAAAGTACATAGAGTAAACAGTCATACTCTATGTACTTTGAAAATTTAAAATATTTCCATTCGATAAATAATGTTACTCATGATCCTGTGAGGGACTCAAGTTTCGTTTTGTCACCAGGTGTATTAACAAACACGGTTATCAACTCCCTACACGTCGTTGGTTCGAAGTCACCTCGAATATGCGTCTGTTATTTAGAATAGGAATCGGTGTTCACAGAAGCATCAGTTCAGGTTGTCCGGAAGAAATTACACCCATAGTGAAATGCTTAACTAGTAACCTTAAGATAATTATAAGAAGTTAATATTCAGGACTCTTTCTAGCTTACTGTCAGCACAAAAATTATGTGCACGCGATTTTAAAGGCTGTTGACAAAGAAAATAAGAGTCAAAAGAAAATTCCAACGATATCATTGTTTTCCTCGTTTAATTATATGTTATGAAATATGCATTTTAAAATTGTATCATAAAATGTTGCAATTTATATCCTAGTTGAAACTAAAAGAACGGAATTATAAGTAGTTTTCATTGTACATCAACTATACACTTTAACTACTAAACAGCCCGTCAATGTATATAGTCTAATACGTGGTTGACAGAAGTATTTTTACAAACTGTATGGATTTCAGAATTTTAACTTTTCAATAAAAAATAGTTCTTGTTAATTTCCTGAGAAAAAAACGTTTTCTTGACCTTTAGAGGTCGTAAAATTAATAACGATCACATTGTAATCCTTTTGAAATGTATAAGTACCATACATTAATATTGTTTAACTTAAAATAACTGCATTTACCTACGAATATGAAACTAATGTATCGTAACTATACATTTAATAATGATTACAACGTGACCGAGTCATTAATTTTACGATCTATAGTAGCCGGTAGTACATTTTTCCA
Source organism: Stictocephala bisonia (assembly GCA_035578905.1). Classification (NCBI taxonomy): domain Eukaryota; kingdom Metazoa; phylum Arthropoda; class Insecta; order Hemiptera; family Membracidae; genus Stictocephala; species Stictocephala bisonia. The sequence goes on from JAQJVL010008683.1 coordinate 2,755, forward strand.
GAAAATTAATAAAAGCTTTTGATTTTTATATGTTAAAATTCCGAAATTTATAAAACTTTTAGAAAACATTCATGTCTACCACATATTGTAAATGTGATACATTAACGGGGTTTTGTGTAATAAAGTGTAAAGTTGATGCAAAGTGACAAATAGGTAACATTCCGGTACTTTCATTGTTACAAGTAGGATAAAAATTAGTAAAACTTGTAATAAAACTTCAAAATTCATATGTCACAATATACACTATGAAAACAATGGTGCTATTAGATTTTTTCATAGGTCTCTTAGTAAACAACCTTCAGACTCGGGTGCTCATGTCTGGGCCAACAGTAGTGGTTAGCACTGCTTTGTCACGGGTTCGATTCCCAATTAACAAATTGCCAAAGTGTTTTGGACCGGCGTCCCCCCCCCCACAACCCTTATCAATGTTGTCCGACAGAAGGGTGGGAGGGAGGGCTATCAATGTTGTCCGACAGAAGGGTGGGAAGGAGGGCTATCAATGTTGTCCGACAGAAGGGTGGGAAGGAGGGCTATCGATGTTGTCCAGCAGAATGGTGGGAGGGAGGGCTATCAATGTTGTCCAGCAGAAGGGTGGTAGGAGGGCCATCGATGTTGTCCGGCAGAAGGGTGGGTAGGAGGGCTATCAATGTTGTCCGACAGAAGGGTGGATAGGAGGGCCATCGATGTTGTCCGACAGAAGGGTGGGAGGGAGTACTTTACTATAAAAATGCTACTGACGTAGAAAAAAGTACTTACCTAATCAACCTTCTTAGATTTTTGCACTTCGATTGCTAACTGTTATCACTGCCTCACTATTTTGGTGATGAATATTGGTTTAAGATTCCAGAAGATACTTTTCGCCCAAGAGACCTATTTGTTTGGCCTTTCTTTAGAATGCGATCTGGTGGTCAGATGTGCTAGCATTGCAAACAAGAATCTTAACATGTAAAGATTATAGCATATTTCTAAGGATGTTGAAACAGCACATAACACTTCAACGTGCGGCTAAACTCAAACCCAACCAGTCAAGCCTCATTTCTCAAGTGTAGAATGTTTGAGCCTCAAGAATACTTTGAACAATTGAGGTTTCAGCAGGCCAGTGGGAAGATCGGTGGGCTGTAGAAAAACATGGGAACATAACACATATTTTATGTTAAAAGTTTAAAAAAGAAACTGTTGAGAACGTTCCAAGTCTTGTTAATTCAGTCCAGTAATCCTCTAGTTATGAATATAAAACATTTACAAAAGCAATTAAATTGAAGAAAGTCAAATAATTTATGCAGAATTTCGAGTTATGTCTCGGAAGAGTATTGAGGTATAAAGAATGTAATTAGAAGCCTCAACATTACATAGTTGACTATAGAGCACAACTTCAACTTTTCCTGCTGTCATTTCACGGGAGCTTTTCACTGTTAATTTCGTTTTGTCTGATTTTCTTTCGGAAACGGTTATTTAGATTATTTTATATTTAATTCTAAAATGTAATTGCCGTTTTTCTACATTTTATCCTTTAATACACTCCCCACAATCCATTCATAATGCAGCTATATATTAGCCATATCTACATGTGGTATTTCATGGTACGAAATTTGTATTAAAATGGGGTTCTTCTCATATTAACTATAAAAAAAGGACAATATGAGATAATGTATGCATTGTAATTAACACTTAATGGCTCATAAATAAAACAGAATATATTGGGTTAGAAAAACCATTTATTATTCGATATAACACGATAATGTAAATATACTCATATTATTCAAGTTATAGTAAACAGATTATACACCAATATTGTTGACCATTCATAGATAATGTAGCCCCGAACCGAATGAGTCTAATGCACCCTGAAAACACCAATAATGTTCTTTGAGTCTGGGTTTGTACGATAACATTGTTCGTCAGTCAGGTAACGTTTCCATTCTGTTGTATCGGAAAGGTTCGCTTTATGGGACGGATGACATCTGCTCGAGTGGTTTAGGAAAACGAACGTCATTATTTTTGTGTTTTTGTCTCTAAAAGTAAATACAGTGTAACTAATACTAAAATGTTAAGTGCAGCATAAAAATAATAGTTTTTAACATTTTATTGTCCATGAAACATTTTAAAGTTTTTAATTCCTTATTTTTGTTTTAAAATTTAAATATACTTTACTGTTTATGAGTCAAGTATATATACTTTTTATTTATAATTAGTTCTTATTTCCTTTGGAGATACTATATATTATAATATCACACACATGTACAGTGGTATTGACCCTCCCCCATACACTTATAGTGGCACTGACCCTCCCCCATACACGTAGAGTGGTATTGACCCTCCCCCATACACGTATAGTGGTACTGACCCTCCCCCATACATGTATAGTGGTACTGACCCTCCCCCACACACGTAGAGTGGTATTGACCCTCCCCATACACGTATAGTGGTACTGACCCTCCCCCATACACGTAGAGTGGTATTGACCCTCCCCCATACACGTATAGTGGTACTGACCCTCCCCCATACACGTTTAGTGGTAATGAGCACTCAATACCATTGTACGTGAATGGGGGTGGGGGTTATTACCACTGTACATGTACGGGGGTTGAGTGTTCAATACCATTGTACGTGTATGGGGGTGAGGGTTCAATACCACTGTACGTGTGTGTGTGTAATAATGATAAACTAAAAACAATGAACTATTTAATTAAATATGTTTGTTATATTAGTTAATTTCTTTCAGACGACTTTATAAGTAAAGTGAAACTGTTTTGTCATCGATCCTGTTTTGACAATAAGTTATATTATATTTGTAAAATTTTTAATGAAATAATAAAACACAAAATATTACTATAGTAAATTTAAATTTTTAGGTTCAACAAAATTTCTTCAAATATAACTCAAATAAGCTGTACTATAGAGTTGAACGATTTTGTTCCACTTTTCATTAAGCCATCGTTTATACAAATCGAGTGTGAACGTTTAATTTCACGTTAAGTTTACTATATTTAAAATCATTTATAGCAAAATATAAGGAAGAGCATCTATTTTTATTTATATTTGTATTATGGCAATAACCCACAGAAAGTTCTTGAAAGACTCAGCAATGGCTCAGAGCCAAGGACGGATGTAGTGCCACTAGAGAGAGTACTTGAATATACTTTGTACATTACATACTTCACAGAACTAGTATTTAGAATGGAACAATCTTACATTTTAATATAAATATATTAAACATGTACATTTCCATAATTTAATTAAATACAGTAAAACTTTAAGCAGTATTCAGCTGAAAGAAGGCTAAATATATCAATAGTTTGTGTAGTAGTGTAGGCCATTCCTGGACTGCGTGTCATTACTTATACATGAGGAATATATAATCCCTGTCAAACTACTTTTTTTGTTGCCTATAAGAGTATTAAAATGTCCGTGCATTTTATGTTTAGTGGTGTTGATATTTGCAAGGTTTCAAAAATATTTCCTAAAGTCTCCATACACAATTTTAAACTCTATAAATCCCTAGACGTCCAATCTATATTTATAAAAGAGGATGTTTGTATATTTGAAGTTTATGCGCTGCCAAACCATCCAACCGATCGCCATGAAACTTTAAGATGTTGTCCTGTATACTCCCGAGATGGTTTCTGTGAAGTTTGATGCAGATCCGTCCACAGGATTCCGCCCCACAGGCTCCTAAAGATCCCATGTTATTCAAATGGAGAATCTGAATTGTTTACAAAAAACATATGACTGTGTGGTTTAATGTAGTTTCACATGCCATAAGCAGATTGAAGTTCTCACAACAACAGTACTGTATATGTTTTGATTTATTGTAGTTCTACATTTCACCTTGAGAGTGTAGCACACACTACTTTTACTTGATCGGGTGATCTGTATTTGGTGTTAACCTTTTTTCCTCGGTAATTAAAACATGTGGTGAAACGTGAAAATAAAAAATAAATATTTATTTGTTTTGCAGTTTACTTTTTATGACATGCCTCCTAAAAAATCTAATATTGGTAGAAGAAGCAAAAATGCTCGAATTCTTTCACCTATTAGGTTCTAAATCAAACTCAATATTATGACCGGTGAAGCGAGCGGGTACAGCTAGTATCATCTGAGTTTTGAGAATTTTGTTGTTCCTTGCATGTAAAAGTTCACCGATAGCCTAGATTTACACGAAGAATGGAAATGAAAATAAAAATAATGAATAAACCTACGAACTGAATGACGAAAATGACATTATTTCAAAATTATAGGGGTGCTGAAAAGTCTTGGAACTATCTAGTTTTTTTCTGTACTCGTAAACGTATAAACATAAAACTTTATACAGTGACATAGGCCACTGTATTGAACTAATTAATTGATGCAATACGTAACTCTTCACCATCTTCCTATTTATTATAGATATGCATGTGTGTTTTTATTGTTATTATTTATTATTGCATATGTTATTTATTTTTCTGTGTTAGGTGTTTGTTTATAAATTTTCTGTAACCTACTGTTTCATTTAAACTAGTTAAGAAACAAAATTACCGACTTTTTTTAGGTATTTTGTAATTTGTTCTAATTATTGTAAGTAATGGGTAGTAACATGAATATTTATTATCAAAATGTGAAGGGTCTTGTATATATGTTGTATATATGGCAACCGCGCTTTGTCGGTTTTTACTACTAGCGCTGCGTATGATCTGTCCGGTGAGTTAAGCGATTTCACGTTTCAAAATTTAGCATTGCGTGGGGCTTCTGTATCCGTCTATATTCTGTGACTGAACTGATGTGTTGTGGACCTTTATTAAGAGCCCAGACCGAAAAGACGTAACTGGTGACTTAAGATGTTCATTCGTGTTTCAGGTAGACCTGCTCTGTCTGCATTTGTGTATACAGTAAAGGCTCTTCTTCAATTACCAGAAGGCACAAATCCGAATTTCAAAAAATCAGGATTATATTTTCGACTATAAGTTTTACCTTTCTTGGCCATTGGGGTACTACTCGAACTTAGCTTACTTACTGCCTCACTAGTTGTAGAAGTGGATGAGGAAGGTTCATCATTTGACACATTTCTCTTACGGCAAGATCCCGTCCGAAACCAAGCATCCATATTGACTTGTAAGATGCACGTATCTTACAGCAGACACAGTAAAATTCGACACGTAAATACAACCACTGCCACTAAAAATGTTACTTCCGCATAATTATTAATCCAAATGCCAACACAACACTACTATCACAACTGAACTGAACGTGACAAGGTGACAACCACTGCACTGAGTGCAGACTGCAGAGAACCGGTTTTGGGTGTTTTGACCGTAGTAAGGGTAGGAGAGAGGAGAGAGCGATGACCTTGCCGACACTGTTTTACAAGGCTGAGCACGAACTGGACAACATTCCCAATTTTAAGGAAGGGACAGAAAAGGGTCTCCTAATCTCCGAGCACGAACTGGACAACTTTCCCTGCCAGGTAGAGAGGGTGGTATGCAGGAAGGATTAGATGCAGCGGGGGCCAAGTGCGCAAAGAATGTAGCGGCCGTGCAGTGACCCCAGCGCCGGAGTTCCCCAGGTTGTTCACCAATCACACATGACACATACATTGTTTAGTTTGAAAGTTGATCAGTTGCTCTGGAAAGGTGTACTGGCAAACATCTATAGTTTTGTGACTGTGAGGAGCCTATAGTTTTGTGACTGTAAGGAGCTCAAGTGATAGTAAAATCTTTTTATTTGTTGTGATGGAGGGCCAAGAAATACAAGTCGTGCACAGTGAACGAGGAGAGGACCAGCTTGTGTTCAACGGCTTTAAATTCAATCCTTATCGAACCTCTAAAAAGACTGAAGAACGAGGTTGGAGATGCTGCAACAGGAAATGCAAGGCGAAGCTATACACCATGGGGAAGACATTCTCCCGCCTAGAAGGCTCACATGACCATCCAGCTCCCGATAAACAAATAACAATCCGCAAGACAGTGTCAAATAGCATCAAGAGGAAAGCTACGGACGACTTATACGAAAGACTGACAAAGTACATTCACAGGGAATTGGAAGAAAACCAAGACTTTGTCGATTGCTTGACCAAAAGGGACATACAGCTCATCAGTAACAACGTGTTAAAGGCTAGATCAAAAATGCTTCCTAAGTTACCAACATCATCCGCTGAAGTCCATTCAGCATTATCCGTCATGAGTGTGAAGACGATTAAGGAAGAAGATTTCATGCTGGTTAACGATGAAGATCAAGGAATCGTCATTTTTTCGTGTACCTCAATTTTGAAGGCCTTATGTCATACAAAAACATTATTAATGCATGGTACATTCGAATATGCGGCAAAATTCTTCACACAACTGTTCACTATTCATGGCTACTCCAACAATGTGTACACGCCGTTAGTGTTTTGTCTTTTGAAAGATAAGGAGAAAGAAACTTATGCAATCACACTGTAACTACTACGGGACAGGTGTGAAGCAATAGGCGTGGTATTACAACCAGAAACCATCGTAGTGGACTTCGAAGTGGCTATCCATGGAGGCATACGTGCGACACTTCCAGACACCAGCATTGTGGGCTGTAGATTTCATCTCGGCCAGGCATGGTAAGTGTAATATTATATTACAAGAAATGAAATCTCACGTGACTCATGTATACAGGATATATTAAAAGGGAAATATACATAAGTAAAATGAACCCAGTCAATAACTATCACTAAAAATTTGATCTGGATGTACCTATAAGGAACCTATTAGTTATACGTTTATAGGGTGATATTATTTATTTCTCAAAATGTAATGTTTTGCTAAAACGCTTACATAGTAATAAGCGCTTACAGTCGTTTAAGAGCTAAGGAGGGTTGAGAATGTATGAAAGAGGGTAGGGGTAAAAAACTAACTAATTTTTTAGTTGTTTATTATAATATGGAACGAGGAGATGAAAGTAACTATGTCGCTTATTTGAATGAAACGGCATTTGAATAAAAAAAGAAATCTCGGAAAACAATAATAGCTATTTGGTCCGACGGCGTATCTTAAATAATAGTTTTTTTTAAATAAAACATTAAAGCTTGAGCTTTTTAGACAGTTTTTTTTAACGAAAGTAGGATTAATTAGTGAACGTTGTGAAAATGCATAACCAAATATTATTGATTATTATTCTAATATGGCAATATAAGTACTATATTATAATAATTATTTTGTTTTAGGTGGAGGAAGATACAGCAACTAGGATTGTCCTCTGTATTCAAAGATAAGAGTTCTGAAGTGGGGAGTTGGCTCCACTATTGCTTTGGATTGTCGTATCTAGATGGAGAAGAGGTTGGTGACGTATTCAGTGAGCTAGTCAGCATCATGCCTCAACATCCACAACTAACAGCGTTCGCCGATTATGTACTGGAGAACTATGTTCACGAGGCAGCCTCCTTTCCACCATCGATCTGGGCAGAAAAGTCAGCAGCTCTTTGGTGCACGACCAACGCTTGCGAAAGTTTTCACTCCAAGTTCAACGGGTATTTTGAGTCACCGCATCCAAACATATTTGTCTTCTTGAAAACCTTAAAGCGTATGCAGACGGACTCGTACCTGCGTATGAACGCCGACTCACGGGCTCTCGTCAGGATTGATAGATAGATAGATATTTAATGCCATTAGATATTTCACAAAATACATTGGCTTAGTCATAAGATACAGACAGCACTGGTCTACTCTCTAAAGTCCATTTCTGTCCATTTCTGCGTCACAAACTCAGTTACAGAATAAAATGGATGCTTGATTAAGAATTCCTGCAGAGTCTTTTTAAAATCTTTCTTGTCAAGTTGTCTAATTTCTATCGGAATTTTATTATACAATTTACTAGCCATTATTAATGGACTCTTATCACTTTTAATTAGTCTAACCTGAGGCAGGTTTACATCATTGCAATATCTTGTCTCATGACTATGGATCGATCCTCTCAGCTCAATTTTGTTTAAATTTGCTCTTAGGTAGAGCAAACATTGCAATATATATAAAGAGTAGAGGGTTAGTATTTTAAATTTAAAAAAACCCCTCTGCAATGTTCAAACTAATTAATATTAGCCATAATTCGTATGGCTTTTTTTTTGTAATAAAAATACTTCCTGAGCATGAGAGGAGCATCCCCATACAATAAGGCCATATGACAAGTGAGGTTGAAAAAGCCCAAAATATGCCTGCCGGAGACTATCCTCATCGATTTCCCCGCAAAGTCGTTTTAAGGCATACACACTTTTGCTTAATATTTTTTTTATTCTAATTATGTGGTGATGCCAATTTAGTAGTTGGTCAAATATTATACCAAGAAAAGGAGGATTAATATTGATATTATCAGTGCTAGGTATTTCTTTTAAGCTGAACACCACAGTTTTAGTCTTTTCCGTATTTAGGGCCAATTTATTTGCAGCCAACCAATTTCCAACAATATCCAAATTTGATTTTGAGTCCACTATCGCCTGGCTGCAATTTTTATGTCTAGTGATGACAGTAGTGTCATCCGCATAGAGTATTACTCCTGCAGGCACATTAACACTGAGGTCATTAATAATTATTAGAAATAGCAGAGGCCCGAGGACAGAGCCCTGAGGCACACCGCTATTTACTGATAAATGACTAGAGGTACTATTACCAATTACAACATATTGGGTTCTTTCGTCTAAATATGTTTTAAACAAATTCAATGGAGTAGCTTTGATATTGTAATATTCTAGCTTTCTTAGTAGGATTATGCGACACTCGATCGAAAGCCTTGCTTAAATCGCAATAAGTGACTGCAGCAAACTCCTTCTTTTCAAAACTATCAAGAATCTTATCGACTAAACTGATTATGGCATCAGCAGTGGATAGGCCACTCCTAAAACCAAACTGATCCTTACAAATAAGATTATAACTTTCCAAGTAAAATATCAGCTGTTTCGAAATAATAAGTTCAATAACCTTAGAAAATACAGGGACTATTGCTATAGGTCTATAGTTGCTAATCTGATCCCTTTGTCCTTTTTTATAAATTGGATGTATCTTACTAATTTTAAGTATATTGGGAAAGATTCCCTGGTTAAGTGATAAATTAATTAACCTAGTCAATACCTTAATGTAGCAAGATACTGTTTGTTTTACCAGTTCATTGATCAAACCAAAGTGGTCTTTACTTTTTTTGCATGCCATACTCTTAACGATATTTAAAACCTCAGTTTCAGTTACAGAAGTGAAGACAAACTTTACATTAAAATCAGGTACAATAACATTACTTAAAAATAAATTAAAATTATGTACAATATTATTTACATTAATAACAGGTGTATTGTTTACAATATTTACAAAATAATCATTATATTTATCAGGGGAGATCACGTTTTCACTAATGCCATTATTTTTAAAGGTATGATTATTTTTTTTATTATTAATTAATTGACAAGAAGACAAGGTTAAAACGGGAGTTCATAGAGAACAAAATTGCTCAACTAAACAGCGGAAATATTACTCATATTAATTTTGTCCAGTGTGTGTCTCACAAAGCCGTATGCATATATGCACAATAAAAACTGGTCATCAAAAGGGTACCGTCATTTTTTTAACCCTGGTATTATTTTTTTGGTTCTTATATATTTTGATAGATTGGACATTGAAGTTACTTGTAATACATTTTTAGCAATATATATATATATATATATATATATATATATACACGAATTTAAAAACAAACAAAAATCATTTTGACAAGCGAAGATTGCGTACAACTTTTAGGCGTTCACAGACTTTTTAAAATCATCAAGATTCACATAGATTAGGTAGTTCACCTTTGAGGCTGTGGACTGGCAAACTGATAGCACAACTAATAAGGGGTGTCCAGAAATTATGGTAAAATATTTTAGTAGGTATATTATTGTAGAGGTGCAGCTGTCCGCAAACTTCGTGCCACCCCATGCGACAAATACACTATGCAGTTAATGAGCTCGCCAACTTTCACGCAAATCTGTTTGATAGTTTCTGAGTTTCTGTTATTCTTATGGGGGGTATTTGTTTACAGACTTTACATGAGCGAGCAGTTTTCAGATTGTTTGTGTGCGCTTATTTAACGCTAGATTAGGCACTTCGGTCTTCAAAGGAGCCGAAAAGTTGTCCAGTTCGTGCTCAGCCCCTTGACCTGCTTCGAAAATGTTGTCCAGTTCGTGCTCGGGGATTAGCGAGGGTAGGCAAAAGTTGTCCAATTCGTGCCCGCAGTTTTACAACAACACACTCTCCGCCAGGCCAAGCATGATCGGAGACAATTCCTAAATTAATATTTTATCCACGACGACCTATTAGCCAATACCGTATTTAATTTCCACGAATTTAATATAATTTTAAGTTTCACCACGGCCCAGTAGCAAGCGACCCGCGGCCCACAAGTGGGCCCCGGCCCACCGGTTGGGAACCACTGCTTTACAGAGTAGTGGTCATTTGAATGTCACGACAAACAAATTTAATCTTTTGTCTTGTGAAGTAACTAATTTGTATGGTTATTTTTTCCATTGATGATTTGATAATTTAATTTGTTTGAATAATTGTGTCCATAAAGTATAATTCTGGATCAGAATAATTTACATTAAAACCGTGAAATCGCGGAGAAATAACCGCTAGTCTGGAAAGTATACAACTTTTGAAGTCCGATTTGCGGCAATTAATTTGAAATTATTGAGAAAATATGCCTCAGAATAACGGTATTTAGTTAATTTTCTTACTTCTTGGTAGTATTAATAATATTATTTCTTATTGAATAATCATTTATTTATAAAAGGCTATCAGGGTTTTGTAATAAATATAGCACTTACGTTATCTAAAAATATGTTGTATAAAATTGGGCATAAATTGCATTTAGTTAAACGACTTGTTAAATTGAAAGTCGTAAGAAAAAAATTTAAGATTGGGATTATTACTATTATTTTACAGTTTTAAATGGGTAAAAAATGTATAAAGGAATATAAATCTCGAATTGGGACAAAGTGTTTGGGAGATTGTAGGCGATAGGTTCCATGCTCGGTCCTCTTAATACCGACATGGCGTCCGCTCAATGGTTGCTATCGGCGTGGATACTACTAGAGAAGTCTGGGATGTCCATGTTGAGTGGTAATCATTGTGCGGATGTTGTATGGGGGAGATAACTGAGCATCAGGATTGTTAACTATCTGAAAATCAGACCAGCACTACGTGGTTCGGATTCTATGTAAAGCTGTAGGTCCCTTAGTTGCCCTAGCTGTTGGGCTATTAATAAATTGCCCTTTCTGAGGAACAGTTGAACTCAGTTAGTAACCAGACAACACTCATCCACACTCATCCCACACTCATATAATCATTCATATTCGTCTTAAAATACCAACAACGTTGTGTCGGCGTCTCAAATGTAAGCATAAGAATTTAATTGAGACTCTTTTCCGCGTCTTAGCCATAAACAATGTTTATAGATATCAAAATGAATTCAAAACCTCTCCTTTTGGTAAACTTATAAGTTTTGAAAACTGTATAAAAGGATGGTGGGAGAGCGGCTGGAAAAGACAACTGATAAGTAAGCACATGAGAATAAAATATTGTGATAAAAAGTTATAGAACTTATAAATTACTTTTTTACGATTTATCATTGAATGTTTTTGATAATTTTATTATTGTTGTTGTAAAAATCAAGACTTATACATTTTCTTTTGATCATTAAGAGCAAATTAAACTTCACACAAATCATGCTTAACAAATTCTAAGTTCAAGATAGTACAAATATTAAGTGGGTCGGTGGCGGTAAATTACTTGAACCATTTTCAGACGAGATGAACTTGCAGAGGATTTATTATAAATTTACATGTAATACTATTAAACGAAATTTGTTTTACACTTATATTTTTTCTTCTTATTTTAGAATTATTTTTAATTTAAAAAAAATTACTTTTGGTTTTGTAAATAATCAAAACTTATTTTCATTTTTCATGTTTTTAATTTTCATATAAAATTTTTCATTTTATCATTTTATAAAGACTTAGATATAAATCAGTTTTTTAACTGTGTCACCAATATTTCTTTTTTGTCTCTTGACTGTCCACTTTACAGCATCAACAAGCAGTAATAAGTGCCCCAATTAATTGGTCAAATTGAAAGGTTTAAAAATGTCAAAAGGGTTGTGGAAAACAGAGGGTTGAGTAAGATGAATAAAATTAATGTGGTTATGAAAGATCGAGATATGAGAAATTGTGGTGATAATATGTAATTTTTAAAATAGTCTATACGTTTACTATGTACTTACAGTATTTATTTTGTATTGTATAACACCTTAAGGCCGTATTTATTTAACAATTTATTGAAAATTTTTGTTTTGTTTTTGGTTTTAATCAAATGTTTATTAATGTAAATAGTTCATAAATTTATTGATAATTAAGTGTGTAACTTCTAATTATATGTTTCAAGGATCTTTATAAGCTTGTACCATCAAAACAATTTGCTTGTATCTGTATCTGGTAAGGTATTTATAAAGTACATATAAAGATTGATGATATCCAGTCGGTATAAAATAAGTAAAAAATCAATCAATTTGGCAAATTGAACAGTTTAAAAATAGTGAGCCCTAATAAAAATGAATAAAAATAATGAGCTTGTTATAGGAGGGATGTATTGTGAATTTGTGGTGAATAATTCTGTATAGTATATATTTCTAAATTATATGTTATATTTTATAGTTCCTCGTGATGTAATGACTGATAATCTTCAAGTCATCTGCAGAATAAAAATCTTGGTTTTCTTATCATCCATCGTTATTTTATCATCCTTAAAAAATTAATTGTTTCATAATTTAATTTGATAAATTATCATAAATAATGTTTCATAAACTTGTAAATTAAGAATAAAAACAAGTATACCCCTTTATTTAGAAGTGCATAAGATAGGTTTCATTTGCTCAATGTATAACTTATTTAATTTGAGAATTTGCCTAAAATTCAAACAAGAGGATGTAAAGTGTCAAAATACGCGAAGTAAATGCAACTCGGTGAACGTAAGTGGGAGTCTTCCGGGCCTTCTTGCCATCGGTGCCCTGCCGGCTGTCGGTTGGAGTTCTGTCTGTCCGGTCGTCCATCACTTGCGCAGAATTTCTGACCTCCAAAAAAGGTTTGCAAGGGTATCCTAATCCCCTTCCATCACTTGCGCAGGGTCCAGTCCAGGTAAGCCTGAGAGCGGTAATTCCGTCATGCCTAACCTAACCTAACCTAACCTAACCTAATTTACAATGGATATTTATTGCCCCACTAATGATGCATGGATTATATTTCAAGTGTTAAAGGTATCATGATTGCCTATCGACTTAAAAATGAATTGAGTTTTCATCTCGTAGCTCCATTCACTGTTTATAACTAAATTCCACACTACAGAAAACAATAGGATATATATTTCAAAGAGACCGCCGTTTAGCGCAAATGATGGAACCTATCTGGGGGTCCTCTATAGCTCTCCGCGCAAAAGATGGAAAGCCTCTACCTGGCTTTCTGCATTCTGCGCAAGTGATGCCCGCCCGTCTGTCCATTCTGTATTCCTCCCTCCACTGCGGGAAAACGGGAATCCCGCTCTATGATCTGGCAACGCTACGCCAGTTAGCGACCGTCTCAACGTCTTCATTTTGAGAAATACCATGAACTGTCCGTTTCATTATTTCCTATACCGTGGGGCTTCGGTGTCTGTCTATATTCTGTGTTATTAGTGAGGACTTTTTAATCCTACTGGGTTTTCTTACTCGGGTGCCGAACTTTTTGTGTTATTTAAAATCTCTTCCTTTTGCCATCTAATATGCTCCAACACTTTTATAATGTGCTTTATTAAACATAAAATGGAAGCGCTATCATTCCTATTTGCACATATTTAACACTTTAATTTAGTATTTTAAAGATATTTGTACTAATTGTCCTGCAAGAAAGGTATTTACTTCTGGTAATATTTAAAATATCAAACATAAAATTTACATTTATCGGATCCTTTCCCAACACAGTTTTTTTGTGTTGTGGATTTTTTGTTAAACTAAGTTCTCTATTTTGTGATAAGAGTGATTCCTTAGAGATGTGGTTTGTGGCATTCAGTTTAGTTCTCTATAACCTTTAAAGTGATGTATCAAAGGTATATGCTTCCATAAGGAATATTGACGATACCCTAAAAAGGACGTCCCCCGTTAGTGTGACATAAGTAAACATTGTTCAGAAAAGTAAATGCTCAATCTCTACCACGAATATAAAAAGTTTCAAATTTATAATTCGATGAATAAAGAATGTATTTAGGTGTTTCCAGACATAATAAACACCCTGCGTATAATAATAAGGGCGAACTATTTAATTTGATTTATTAAAAAGTACGAGACTTGAGCTTTATATAAATGCTCTCATATTATATTAAATTTTATTAAATTTTCAGTTTACATAGTGGCCAATGTCTGGTGAAGTTGAGTGTCTCTCTGGTGAGGTTGAAAATGTCTCTGGTGCGGTGAGGTTCAGGATAGTGTTGTTGTGGATGAGGTCGGTGTACTGAGGATGAATACAATGCTTGAAGGTGGTGAGTGGTGTCGACACAATCTGCCGCAAAAATAAATAAAACACAAATGAAAATCACTTAAGTATTCAAAAGGAATTTCTGTTATCAACTAAAAATAATCTGCTATGATTTTCTAATTTAATAATAATGAGGGGATAAAACGTTGGTTTGATGTGATCATTTTATTTAACACCGGTTGATTTAATTTTTGTTTAAAGACAAAACTGTAGTTACAATTTTCATAAAAATATATTTATAGATAGCAAAATGAAAGTAGTTTTAAATACCTAAAAAACTTAGACTCCTTGACTTTATATATTTGTATGCAAGATAATAACGAAAAATAGTGTTTAACTAAGTTATTTAACAATTAAAATATAATCACTGTACCGTTTAACCAACCCATACTATGGAGAAAACAGATTACGATAAACTTTAAACAAAACCGTGTCTTCTTACAAATAATTACAGGTATACACATTTGTAAAAAGAACATAATTGTTTCAAAATTGTGAGTACTTGTAAATAGTTTGTAAGAAGACACGATTTTCTGAAAATTCTATCAATCTATAAGCTAGAATCTACAGTTTCCGGTGACAACCACGTCAAGGTACTGTATACAATATTTACAAGATGACCAGACGTTTCTTGACCAGGTATTGTAGATAGTACCTTGACGCAGTTGTCACCGGAAACTGTAGATTCTAGTTATGACACCGGCCGCTTAAGTTTAAGTTCTAAGATAATCTATAAGCATTTAAGTTTTTAAGGTGTTTCTAATCTACATAAAACGTCTACATACATCGGTTGTTTAAAAGTATTACAAGAAAATTTTAGTATTATTTTCTATTTCGATGCAATACTTTTATTTTACTGATGATTTTGAGAAAAAGATGATACAAACCTATTTTTCTCTTAGGGATACACCCCCCCACAAGACACTAGTCTCATTAGCTTGACGCTCTCCTTTCTCGAGTAAGAATGAGATTCAGGGCCTGGCAGGGATCCACTGTCAGAGATGAAGATATGAAACATCTTGACCTGAAAAATATGAAAACACGCATAAATGTGTTGCAAAGGCCTGTAAATTGTACATTTACAGTAACCAAAAAATGTTTAGTTAAAATTGTTTAGATTTAAGTTTAGGCCTAATGTGAATTGTCAAATTGATTTGGGTTAATTGACTTTTCTTTATATTAATGTAATCAACTGGCACAAGCACGGTAACTACTGTCGGTACAAAAATTATGTGAACTGGAGTTTGAAAGTTGTTTGTTTGCTGAGAAATTAACAGGCCTTAAAAATTCCTCATCCTACCTAACCTTTCCAACCAAGCCAAGGCGGAACAGCGTGGGCCGAGGGCTGAATGGCTGGTGGTAGACCAGTCTATACCATGCGGACTCTGGACACCTGCCAAAATCCAGTTTCAAATAGGCTTACCCTGGCATGCGGGGCTCTGTCGGGGCTAGACCATTATTTCCCTAGCTACTCGTGGGAATCCTATGGATCCGAATTTAAAAAAATCACCAAAACCTTCACCTAAGGACCGCATTGATCCT
>JAQJVL010008684.1:0-18824 GCA_035578905.1 Stictocephala bisonia
CTGACGTCTTGTATGATTTGATAATGACCCAATAAGGTCGAAACTATAGTAATCAGCAATTACTAAGCATCACTAGAATCGTTGACGCTATCGGGTAAGTAACCCAAGTAACCCTAGTTAAATTAGTTATTTTTATTTCAAAAAACGTAATTTAGCACTCACAGTAAAGTGCTACTTCCATAATCAGTACTTTGCAACAATATACATTTTTAAATGTTAAAAAATATATTTATCTTCAATTCAATATCTCGAGTTAATATTTTATTATTTTACAAAATTGTTGAAGTAAAATAAATAATAAATATTGAGTAGATAACTCTTAAGGGTTATTTTGTGATGTTGTGAAGTATAAATAATACACGTCGTGTGTTTTTATGTTTATGAATGGCGGAGAATTTGAATACGATAGGTGTCAAGCTTTAGAAATGTATAGCAAAAGAACGCCTTGTGTAATAGACATCGAATACCCGCGTACTTAGCTACTTGTTGGACTTAATTTCAACTATAAACTGAATATAGGCATAAAAAAAGGTTATTATGTAGTCTGCAACTGATTGACAGTTTGATTGCTCCTGCAAACTTACTTGAGTCAACTTCACTTAGAGTTTATAAAGTCTGACCAA
The DNA here is from genome assembly GCA_035578905.1 of Stictocephala bisonia. Taxonomy (NCBI): domain Eukaryota; kingdom Metazoa; phylum Arthropoda; class Insecta; order Hemiptera; family Membracidae; genus Stictocephala; species Stictocephala bisonia. The sequence goes on from JAQJVL010008684.1 coordinate 624, forward strand.
ACAAATGATTGAATATCCAAACAAACTTTACGTTAATTACCTTAAGGAGCAGACCTTCTCCCGGCGGGGGGGGGGGGATAGTCCAGGGAGGGGCACCCGAGGTGCGACATGGACTACCTGAGGGTCATAATTGGACACTCGAGGTGCGACATGCAGCGAAAGAGAACCCAAAACTAACACTCGAGGTGCGACATGGCGCTTCGGCTAGCAGTGTGGCCGTGTTGGTCTGGCGGCTAATAGTTGATATATTTACAGTGATAAAATTATCTGAAAACTACAGCCATACAATGAGACACATGATTAACGATTGTTACCAATACAATTACTACCAATGTACGTGTATGGGAGGGTGGGTGGGTTAGGTTAGGTTAGGTTAGGTATATATAGGTAGGTCTATTTTTGTATATATATATATATATATATATATATATATATATATATATATATATTTATGGACACAGAGAGAGAGCGCGTCTACAACCCGCAACCCTTCGCCGGGCTACCTGAGGTGGCATGTCGCACCTCGAGTGCCAGTTTTATGGCCCTTTGGGTCGCTGGGATTAACACAGGTAGTCCATGTCGCACCTCGAGTGCCACCGTCCAGGAGTCCTTAGATGGCGTGAGAATGGCAGTTAAGTTGTCTGTAGGTGGAGCCATGACCTTACTGAATGACGTCCAGATGGATTTAGATCATAATCTGAGGATATGTATTTTATTGTATCATAATATGTATTTTGTTAACACCAACATTTATTTTACTTAATTATTTGAAAACGATAACTATGTTTGATATCATTTTTTCCAGATTTTCATTTAGATTATAAAAATAACAATATCAGGAGAGAAAATGGAAGATTTAAAAAGTTGCAATCTTGTAGTAGAATTATAGTGAGTGATTTATGGTAGGGACTGGGCGAGGTCGTTTGCCGCTCCTGAGAGTGTGTGTGTGTTGGGTAGTGAGGGTTACCTAATCCTTCAGGGGCCATAGCTCGCCGACCAGACTTTAGGTGAACATGTAAGTCTTCGGCCTGGAGCGGAAGTGACAGTCAAAGTGACAGCGACGCTTCACGAACAACTGAAGATATTTTGCGTACACAAACTCGAGTGACTAAATGGCATTAATAGTGTTTAGTTTTAAGTTTTAAATTAGTGTCTATCTAGTAATTTAAATTTGTAAACATTTTGTAGTGTTTAATTTAGTTAATTAGTGAGTGTAAATAAAAGCGACAGTTAGGTTAGGGTAGCCACAGGGAAGGGTAGCCTCAAGGTTAGGGTAGCCTCAGGGAAGGGTAGCCACAGGGAAGGGTAGCCACTGGGAAGGGTAGCTTCATTATTTTGGACCCTGTAGAACCGTAGTAATATAGTCTACTCTTGTTTATACAAAACCATTTACTGCTTTGTATAGATTTCATTTTTCCAAAATACAACCAAACTATTGATATCAACCTGATTCTCAAGTTTTAGAATTTGTTGATAGCAATATTCTAAAAATAGTCACATTAATTACACCAATTGGCAATACATGTAATCTGTAAAATATTAAGGCCTTTACTAGATTAATTTAAATAATAATAGTAAATTTGTTTATTATTTAACAACTAAGCCACTTATTTTATCCGGTAAGAAGCATGATGATATCCAACGGTGTCTGCCCAAGGCAATTCACCTGAGTAGTAAGTAGTATACAGTGCTCTACTTCTGAAGCCATTTGTCGCTCAAGTTGCAAAGGACTTCACTCTGTCTGGTGCCACTCCTTATTCTCACTACGGATAATGTTCAACTGTAGGAACATTAACTCCACTTCGTATTTGAAACTATTAAAAGTTTTAGAGTGATACGTAGTCTTTATTATTCATACAGATGATTCTGCAAGGAGCATGGTAATTCTTTTTGAAATCATTCTTTGGAGGAGGCTTTGGATTTGTAATTTTTGTCATGATCGTGGGTTTTACCACAGTTAATTTTTTTTGCTTGAAAAATTAGTCTGATATTCATAACTATTAAGTGTCATTGCGGGTAGATTGTTGAGTCTTCCATAAACAGTTTATACAGTGTTTATATAATTTTAATTCAAAGCCATCTGTGTGTGTGCTTACCTCGAATCATTCAAGAAAAATAAATTATTTGTTCCCTTTCTTAATGGAATTTAATATATCACCTTATCCACACCACAAGGCCATGTCTTTCAATACGAAGTTGCTCTCCCCCTTTTATGTAAGAGAAAATTTAATATTTTAAGTAAATCACCCATTAAAAGCAATGATGCAGAACATTTGTCTACTTTAATTAATGATCATATCAGGAGATTATGGTTCATGGGACATTTTCTCGCTACATTTGTAATTCTATTGCCAATCATGCAGTCATGACACTTGTCCATCCTCGACTTCTTACCAAGAGCTCTTGGAGGTTTTTACTGAAGTTTATTGCTCCTTTTTCTGCTTGTTTAGTGATCAGCTCGTGACTCATGTTGCATGGCATCCATCAGATCAGACGATTTTTTAGCCTCAGAGTTTTAAATTAAACCTTAAACATTTTTGTATAATCTAAGTCTCGAGATATGTACGTTTGTTAAATGTGACAAACATTAACTGTGTAACCATTACAGGCCATTTGCAGAGTTACCTATATCAGCTAAGATATTTATTTTTCTGTTATCCAACAATGATTTCCGCCAGGACGCTTTGTTAGCACTAATATAATCAAATTCACAAACTATATCTCCATAAACTAAATCTCCACAAACTATATCTTCACAAACTATATCTGGATTGTGAATCCCAGACTGTTTCTCTTTTCCTCGACTTGGCCAAGGCGTTTGAAGGGGTTAATAATTTAATTTTACTGGGAAAACTTCATCATTGTGGTTTGTCAAAGAGCATAATTCAGTTTATTATATCTTATTTAACTAGTAGAAAGCAATATGTGACATTTAATGGTCACAGTTCTTCCAAGTTGACATTAGAAACGAGATAGGCACAGGGTTCGAGTCTTGGGCACACCCTTTCTCCATCAGGAGTAGTGATTGTACTGTCTCAAACGGCTTTGCAGATGATTTCAAATTATTTACTCACGTACCAAATATAAATGAATCATGCATATTGCAAGCCAAAATAAACCATGTTTACAATGTAGTGTTGATAATAAGATAGACTGTACTGAAAAGGGTAATTTGATGAATTGTTCCAGGACTACTAACTTTCTCATCTTATGGCAGGCTGTGAATTTAATGATTTAGAAACATTAAAGATCTTGGTTCCTTAGTTATGTCGAGGATAGAGGGTAATGCCATTATCCGGAAACCGACACAAGTTATTTTAGAAGATGGTTTGGATCATTGGTTATGTCGGTGATGAAGAGCAATGCCATTGTCTGGAAACCGACCAAAGTGACTCTTGAGGATAGTTTGGGTCCTTGGGTATGTCGAAGTTGGATAGTAATGCCATTGTCTGGAATCTAACACAAGTGAGTGACTCTTGAGGATAGTTTGGGTCCTTGGGTATGTCGAAGTTGGAGAGTAATGCCATTTTTTGGAATCTGACACAAGTGAGTGACTCTTGAGGATAGTTTGGGTCCTTGGTTATGTCGAAGTTGGATAATAATACTATTGTCTGGAATCTAACACAAGTGAGTGACTCTTAAGGATAGTTTGGGTCCTTGGGTATGTCGAAGTTGGATAGTAATGCCATTGTCTGGAATCTTACACAAGTGAGTGACTCTTGAGGATAGTTTGGGTCCTTGGGTATGTCGAAGTTGGAGAGTAATGCCATTGTTTGGAATCTGACACAAGTGAGTGACTCTTGAGGATAGTTTGGGTTCTTGGGTATGTCGAAGTTGGAGAGTAATGCCATTGTTTGGAATCTGACACAAGTGAGTGACTCTTGAGGATAGTTTGGGTTCTTGGGTATGTCGAAGTTGGAGAGTAATGCCATTGTTTGGAATCTGACACAAGTGAGTGACTCTTGAGGATAGTTTCGGTTCCTTGGGTATGTCGAAGTTGGAGAGTAATGCCATTGTTTGGAATCTGACACAAGTGAGTGACTCTTGAGGATAGTTTGGGTTCTTGGGTATGTCGAAGTTGGAGAATAATGCCATTGTCTGGAATCTGACACATGTGAGTGACTCTTGAGGATAGTTTCGGTCCTTGGGTATGTCGAAGTTGGAGAGTAATGCCATTGTCTGGAATCTGACACAAGTGAGTGACTCTTGAGGATAGTTTCGGTCCTTGGGTATGTCGAAGTTGGAGAGTAATGCCATTGTCTGGAATCTGACACAAGTGAGTGACTCTTGAGGATAGTTTCGGTCCTTGGGTATGTCGAAGTTGGAGAGTAATGCCATTGTTTGGAATCTGACACAAGTGAGTGACTCTTGAGGATAGTTTCGGTTCCTTGGGTATATGTCGAAGTTGGAGAGTAATGCCATTGTTTGGAATCTGACACAAGTGAGTGACTCTTGAGGATAGTTTGGGTTCTTGGGTATGTCGAAGTTGGAGAGTAATGCCATTGTCTGGAATCTGACACAAGTGAGTGACTCTTGATGATAGTTTGGGTTCTTGGGTATGTCGAAGTTGGAGAGTAATGCCATTGTTTGGAATCTGACACAAGTGAGTGACTCTTGAGGATAGTTTGGGTCCTTGGGTATATGTCGAAGTTGGAGAGTAATGCCATTGTTTGGAATCTGACACAAGTGAGTGACTCTTGAGGATAGTTTGGGTCCTTGGGTATGTCGAAGTTGGAGAGAAATGCCATTGTCTGGAATCTGACACAAGTGAGTGACTCTTGAGGATAGTTTCGGTTCTTGGGTATGTCGAAGTTGGAGAGTAATGCCATTGTCTGGAATCTGACACTAGTGAGTGACTCTTGAGGATAGTTTCGGTCCTTGGGTATGTCGAAGTTGGAGAGTAATGTCATTGTTTGGAATCTGACACAAGTGAGTGACTCTTGAGAATAGTTTGGGTTCTTGGGTATGTCGAAGTTGGAGAGTAATGTCATTGTTTGGAATCTGACACAAGTTAGTGACTCTTGAGGATAGTTTGGGTCCTTGGGTATGTCGAAGTTGGAAAGTAATGCCATTGTCTGGAATCTGACACTAGTGAGTGACTCTTGAGGATAGTTTCGGTCCTTGGGTATGTCGAAGTTGGAGAGTAATGTCATTGTTTGGAATCTGACACAGTATCTTGAGGATAGTTTGGAAAAAGTACACAAAACGTTCCTAAGAAATTTACTTCATAAATGTTTTAATATATTTATACGTATAAGTTCTTTATAGTGAGTTACTTGATATGTTTGGGTAAATTAGCCTGAGTCAGAGGAGGAACATTTACGACAGTTTGTTTTTATATTAACCGTTCGTAGGCAACATTAATGTTCTTTGAAGTCTGGGTACTCTTAATTTTCGTGTGCACAATTTTGATGTAAGTGGCAGGTATTTGTATTCCCTCCCTTATACCTGTTCATTATCTGTTGAAATTCTCGCTACAAATTTTGGGATATTGTTCCATCGACCTAAAGGAGTCAAAAACTAAATATAAGCAACGGTCCATCTTTTTTTTACTGTCTGTCTGTGTGTGTTTTTTTATTTAGAAAATTATAATTTTCAACCAAATTTAAGTAAATATAAGTAAACCCTTTATTATACAATATTAAAAAAGCTTTATTATATAATAAGCCTTGCCGGCATTGGCTCAGTGGCTAAGGCTTCGGGACTGCGGAGGGCCAAGGTGCGATCCCCACTGAGCCAACGGTCGCTACTTCACTCGTTGAATAAAGTTGACGCACAGGCCTGTAGGCCCATGTCAACTGGCAAGTGAAGTTTTAATTTAAAAAAAGTTTCTAGGTTTGCCTAGTCAACTTCAAAATGGCGGTGATTTAAAATAGCTTTTTTAATCAACATAATACGTGTTGGTACATATACAGTACAAGTAAACGTCACACTACACAAATTTATTACAAAACAAGTACAAAATGCACAAAAATATCAAAATACAAGCACAAAATGCACAAATATTTATAGCAATATTGCAAATATTTGTGCATTTTGTGCTTGTTTTTTTATATATTTGTGCATTTTGTGCTTTTATTGAAATATATTTGTGTTGTGTGACGTTCACTTGTACTGTATTAAAAATATTATATTAGAATGACAGAAAAGTTTTTATATTAAAAATTAATTACAACAGTGACTTATTTTAGACGATTTTAAAACATATGTAATGGTATATTCAGTTTTTGTTATATTGAATAGAAAAAATAAGGGAATTATTGCAAATATTGCACTTCTGAGCCAACAGCTCAACTATGGGCCAAGTAACAATGAACGAATTATTTGAAAATATCTCAAAACTTATAGAAAAAATATGACTATTTTTTTTAGTATTTGTTTAATTTATTATTAAAATTAAATTACTTATTATTTTGATTTAAAGTTGTATTGCTTATAGTTTAAATGTTTCCATAGTTTAATTACTTTTAATAATACATTATTCATAGAAATGAAAGAGGTATTTGTAAAATAATAATTGACTACATCACAGATTTAGTATGAATAAATTAAAATGTTTTGAATAATCTGTTGTTATTTGCTCCATTCCGGAGAAAGTCAGCCTATGTAAGGCCAGACTAATTTTGCAATAATTAAGCTATTCGATATCCGATAAGAAAGGATCTACCATTAAATTTGTTATAAAATAGTCTATAAAAATCACTTTTGTAACGTTTTTAGTGATTACCTTGCACAATTTTACAAGCTGATTTTAAAGCGCGTGCTCACTAGACCGGTGCGGCACTTATCTGCATTGCACTGCAAAAATCGGAAAAGTGCTGGTTAGGATTGTTTCCATAGTTTTATAGAAAGACTCGCAAACTTGACCGGCAACTGCAAGGATCGTCACGGACCTGCAAATTTTAAAATGATTGTCAAGGGAGAATCCCAACCAGCAAGTGCGTGTAATGTGCGGTGGCCCACCGGCACCGACCGGCACGGACCGTCACGGACTTGCAAGTTTTATTACGGTACGTGCCGTGCAGGTGTAGTGTGCGGTGGCCACCGGCACCGACTGGCACGTACCTTCAAAATCTACCCGTTCGGACCTAGTACTCGTCGGGCAAAATAGTGATCTGTCGGTCTGCATTGAAATGGATGACGATCAGTTAATTTTATTAATGCAAACATATCCTGAGTTATTGGATGAAACAAAAATGTGAACTATCATGATCAACAGAAGAAGAAGAAGGACATTCGATGGGAGAAAAAGTATTTTTATATTTCATTCATAAAATACGCAAAAAGCAGATTTTGTTTGTATCAGCAGAGTTTAAAATCAATTTAATTTTTGTAGAAAACATTGATAACATTAAAATTGTTTCCGTCTTACCAAATTTGATAGTGAGTTTTAGTAACTGTAAACAACAACAACAAAAATAATAGTAGTAAGATTAATATTTATTTTGTTGGTCAATTTCCTTTACCTGCCCCAAAAAATCCAAACTATTTTGCGCTAGGATATTAATCAAATAAGTTAAAACAGTACATTATTACATTTTAGTTGATAATATTAATTGATGTAGGAAAGAATGAAAGTTCTGTAATAGTAGCTCCGTTATATTACAGAATAACAGAAAAATTAAATAGCATACATTATGATTTTTACTGTAAATACTTGTATCATAGTCATTTTACAGCCCTGAACGTTTAATAATTAACGTATTTTAAAGTCCTAGAAAGAGACACATGATATGTATGTTCAGTTTTACTAAATTGACCAAAAGCATTTGTTACCATATGTTAAAGAAAATTTATGTTATGTTTGGAAACAAATTTTGTTAATTAATTGTACACTGTCTATTTAGGCCTACATCATGGAAACGGACATTTGCAGTTGTTTCAAAGTTTTTTTATTGGTAATGGATTATTCGTGATTGGTAAATTTGTAAGGAGATTGCCAATGCCTCGAGTGTTTTTAAGAAACAAACACAACGTTCCGACAGATATGATAAACTCCAGTCGCTTCAAGTGTTACTTACGTACTACCTTAGCCTACATTTAAAACTACTTTTGTAACTAACCCATATCAATAACTATGTGCTTGCTTAAGAGGGCTCTAAAGGGAAAGAAAATATAGAAGTCATGCGACACTGGCGACAGAAGTTGGAACTACGTCCAGTTTAATCCGCCGGACGAAGTGCAATATAGTCCCAAGAATCATTTCCTGTATGATCGGGCTACACGCCCGACCTTCTCTGTCTGAATGTATGTTGAGCCGAAAGGCCAATTCTTTTCAACAATTGTCAATTTTCCAGTCAGTACCGGTTTTGCTGCTGTATTTTATTTCTTAAAATTTTTTATGTCATTTTGTTTTTATAAAAAATAGTAATATTTTACTATAGTTTTTATTAGTTTTTATTTACAAAAAACAAAGTAATATTTGTTTAGAAAAGTAGACTTTTTACAGCGAAATCAATTTATTCACTGATCAAATAGGGGGTCTACTAAAATATTGAATTTCTACTTCAAACGTTTTCCAAAATCATAATTCTTGTTCAAATCTTGTTATTCTCAAAATGGTTAAAATTTAACATAGTTAGGCATAGGCTTACCATACTTATATTCTACAATTGAAGAGTTTTATTTATAAACATAAAGATACGCTTTACTAAAAACTAAGTAAATTACGTTACAAAGAATGGTTTTTGTAAATATTTCTTAAAGCTCTTGGATTGTGATCTAAATATTGGTTTTTATTTGGTTAAATATTTAATAAAAAGCATTAATTGGCAAATAAATTTCTATTTCGTATCTTTTTATGTTCAGTTAAAGATTAAAACAACATACGCTTAAAGCATTAAAGGATACGCTTTACTGAAAACTAATAAATCATGTTAAAAAGTAATGGTAAAAAATACCAACTGTCTATTTATTTTACGTTTTATAGTTTTGTACGGTTTATTAATTATTTTTAATAAAATAAAAAATGATTTCACATAAACTATCATAGTTTTATGGCAGCTACAACATAACACACTAATTTCCAAACATTAAAAAATAATTGAAATGTGGCCACTTTTTTTATTTGCTTCTGAAGTATGCTGAATGAATTACTACAATACGGAAAATGACACTACGGGGACAATTTGGTTTCAAAAAGCGAACATTTTGTTACAACAAAGATTTTCGTGGACAGAGACGAAAATGGAAAACCGAAGCGAACCGTATGAATGATATCAATTATAATTAAAACAATATATTATAATCTTGCTCAATTTTCCCATTGCCATGAGAAAAGCAATTATTTTACTTCGACAACAGTTCTTACACAATTACTTTTCAAAGATTTTAGTTTTACTGATAAATATTTCACAGTATTTTAGAAGTGATAAATTTAATATGATTCAATTAGGCATACACAAATTACTAAATATGACGATTTTTTTAAACACGACTGTTACAAATAACCAACAATTTAAAACAGAGAAACTGCTGTGAGCATATTTCGAACGTATAACTTTAGACGTTCAAAGCAGATTGGGCTCACCTGCCTGACAGTAGTTTGGCCTCATAAACATGTATGTTCGGGGTAGTTTAGACTTACTTAGTCTACCAGTTTGACCTCAGCAATTCACACAGTACTTTGGTCTCAGTTTTTTATATGAGTAAAGTAGTTTGTAGTACCGCGCAAAGCAGTTTTTACGCTCCACTGAAAATAAGGCGGGCTACTAAATTATTGAACTTCTAATCAAAGCTTACTGTAAAATCACGGGTTTTGACAAAATTTGACTCCTAAAACGTTTGAAATTTAAAATTGATTTGTATACCACACTTATTATACCCAACAATTGAAGAGTTTGATATAAAAGTGGGGCTAGGTACGCTTAAAGAACTGAGGACAACTATAAATAATGTATTTTACTAAATAGCTGTAACAAGTGTTTAGCACCCTAACAATTTGCTTTACGTGGTTTATTATTCAATAAAATGCCAAACATTTAAAAATAACAATGTATTTTGTACAGTCAATTGAAGAATAAAACAAAATAATGCTAAATGAACCATACAAAAATATTTTGATGTTAAAGTAGAATAATATATCCAACTGTCAATTAAACTGTAGTTTGATTAATATTTATTGTACGGTTTTTACAATTATTTTTAACTAAATAACATATCATTTAACATATTATGTATTGTACAAAGGTAGTGTAAGTACTGTAGCACATAAAATAATAAGTTTTCTTACTAAGACAATTCCAACATATAAGTAAAAAAGCATGACAATTGAAGTAAAACTATATAACAACAAATTCTTAAGGCAACTAATTACCTCAAAACTACAGTAATTAAAAAAAATAATTGCATTGTTAATACTACACAGAACATAGTTTACTGAAGTACAACTTATAATAATACAACAAACATATTGAAAATAAAGTAACCCCTAAATATTTTCTTAAACACCATATAAATAACAGTGACAGGGGATATAGTAACTCAGCAGCCATCTAATTAGTTCATATGTGTAGGTTTGTTATAGTTAATTTTGTAGTAGTTAATTAATTCCTAATATTGGAATAGTTAATTACAAAAATAATATAAAAATGCATAACAAATAAAAATAAATAACAACTGTGTACAACAATTTTACAAGCCAACTAATTTACTAAAACTAGACGAGCTGGTTGAAAACATGTAATTAATTGAATAGATAGTATGATACATGAACGTAGTACATCTTGTAAAAATGTGGCAAACATATTAAAAACTTTTTTATAAATGTTCACAAATTACCAATAAAAACATTTTATTACTTTGACATTTTTATAGCCAAGTCCATTACGATGACTACCCAAGTTGATCAGTGTGACTGCCACAAGTTGATCACGAGCTCCCAAATTAGGTCAGTGGATACTCAAGTAATTGAACATGCATTAAATTAATACAAAAAACCAAACCGATTAGAACATCTTATTTCAGCAATATAATAATAGTTGAACAATTTTACTTCAATACACAAGTAACGTAAAAAAATGCAAATTTCATACAGTATAATAGGGTCTACTTATACTGTATTGATAAAAAATAAGTGCAATATGTAGGCTACGAATGTTAAGGTGATCGATTTCGGTAAACTTAAGCTTACCTTAATCCATCACAGTTATATTTGTTCAGTTTTACCGTCCTATAAGTCTTCTCATTGGCTGTTCAACGGAATACATCGGGAGTGGTACGAGGTTCCCAAACACTACCTCGCCCCATGACTTCAAGTTCACAAAAGGATTGCCGCTCTGCCCCGCCCCATCCCCCGACTGTCATATTTTTCTGTCCTTGTTACCGTTTAGGTAAAATATTTGCTTCAAAGTTACCTTCTTATATAATTACAAATAAATGACCTAGCATTTTTTTCAACCACAACATTAATGAATTATAATAAATTAATAGTTATGACTTAACATTACTGTATTTATATTTTTAAAATAAAACAAAGGCCAATAGTGACAGTGACTTATTATAGAATTACTTATTGCTTTGGTCATGCCGGAATTATTGAATTAATATTTTAACTGTACGCATTCGTTAATGTAGTTTAAATGATTTATTTCATAAAAATGTTGTATATAGATGATTATTACAGTATTTTTCATGATATAATAAATATTGTGCACTGTCATTACGAATAAAAATGTTATGCTTTACTTTGTAGTTAGATTATATCAGGAACCACATGGGAACGCACATTTTAACTTTACGAAATAAGCCATTCAAAAGTAATTAGACTAACTCTAAGTAATCAGTCTGTAAAATAATACTGATATCAGTCGTCGTAGGCCTACATTGCATCCATCGATGTTAAATTAAATGAAGGAAGGTTTTTATGAATGAAGTAGTAAAATCCATCCGCGACTAAGAAGTTCGAGGTTTCGCCACTTGGATCTCACGAATCACCGCATATTTTGGCAATAAATTAACATGCAAGCATTTGCGCGGTCCAACATTGCGGCTACAGATTTAAAGATATCGATCTGAAACCAAAACTAAATTGAAACCAGATACATTTCTGACTAAAATCGCTTTTTAAAATTTCGATAACAGCTCTAGTTTTATTTTGGTACTAGTTTGAATATTGGGTAACTTCAATAACCTATAAAATCGAAATGAAGGAGAATTCGAAAATTCTAAAAAGCGATTTGAGTCAAAAATGTCTTTATCTTTAAATAGATGTTTCATTTATAATTTTACGACAGTAAATAAGGGCAGTATCTTGGACCGCGCAAAGCAGTTTTTACGCTTCTCAGCGCGGGGGTTTAGAGCCCTCTTAAGGATAGTTTTACATTGACATGGGTTTCACTGTTGGCTCCACCCTATTCCCAAGATTTTTTAAAATGATCAACCACACGATTACGAATCCGTCGTAATTTTTAACCAGAAACACCAATTTCGAAATTAAAAAAATAAGAAAAACTGTATAGCTTTCTAAAATTTATAGTTCATTAATCTTCAGTAGTTTTCTCGATGCAGTCTCAAAATTTTCGTGTCCCAGCATTTTCACGTCTCAGAATGTCCGTGTCCCAACATTTCCACGTCTCAAAATGTCCGTGTCCCAACATTTCCACGTCTCAAAATGTCAGTTTTCCAACATTTCCACGTCTCAAAATGTCCATGTCCCAACATTTCCACATCTCAAAATGTCCGTGTCCCAACATTTCCATGTCTCAAAATGTCAGTGTTCCAACATTTCCACATCTCAAAATGTCCGTGTCCCAACATTTCCACATCTCAAAATGTCAGTGTTCCAACATTTCCACGTCTCAAAATGTCCATGTCCCAACATTTCCACATCTCAAAATGTCCGTGTCCCAACATTTCCACGTCTCAAAATTTCCGAATTCCAGAAGAACCCTAATCAGCCCCACTTTCCAAGTAGTCGGTAGTCTCAGAATGTCCGCGCTGGACCAACCCCGTTATTGCCGCTCCACTGTGCTACCGTAACACAGGTATTAGGTACGCTGATACCAAGTAATCCAAGTTGGACATTTTAATTGTAATCCAAGTTAAAATAAGATCATTTTTGTACCAAAATATCAATTTGACTAAAAGCTCTGCTGTACTAATCTCCCTTGCTTGATTTTTCGACAAAACGTTTGTTGAAATGTTGTGCCATATCTCTTAATTATTTTTGTCATAAAATTTTGCTTGATATCTCATTTTTTAAGTCTATATAATCCGTATTTAAATGGCTGGCCAACATTTTAATTTTATTTGAAATTACTTTTTAAAATGTGATTTCACATGTCATATTTTGGCCATAGTAACAATGATTACAATCTATATTTTAGTAAATGAAGCATTTTTAATGCGTAATTTAATAAGCTCTAAAATGAGACATCTTTAACCTGTTTATTCCAAAATATAACAGATAAGTATAATATGAAGCATAGTAAAAAGATTTCTTTGTTTCTTATGGGAGAACAAATTTATGTTAGTGGATTCAGCAAAGCCTAACATCGGCACACTTTTACGCTTTTCTACACCAAATTTGTAGAGAAATATTTATTTATTTGTTAAGACCAATAAAAGTTACCTTTCAAGAAAAAAATATGCATAATCTGAAAGTTGAAAAATGCACAATGTAATGTGGAAAGTCATTCCAGGGACACTCCAAGGAAAGTTCGTTTTTATTTTGTGTATTGATTACGTTCATTGCAGTTCCATAATATAAGATATGGTCTTTAAGAAGGAACTATGGTCTTTCCGTGTAGTTTCATATCTCATAGTTAGTTGATCTCTTGATCCTTTCATCAAGAACACAGTATTTTCTTCTCCTCTTACATCGGTCGTGGTTCAACTCCATTTTCTTGCTCCAAAATACCAAAGATGGTGGTATTTTAACCTACTTCAAAAACGTCTCGAAACAATGTTGATAATTTCATTGCCATAACCTTTTAATTTTAGTTATAAATTAGTACAAAAGATGTTTTAGAATATTTGTATTACTATAAGTCTTATGATAATAAATTTGTGTAGCCTTTCATTTGTCAGTTTCGTAAATTTAAATAGCATCAGTCTAGGTGTTCAGTTTGAGCTTACAATGTCATAGCCCAGTCAATAGTTTTTCTACTAATGTGAAAATATGAAAATAAATAAAGTGTATTGACAAAATTTCAACTAAGTTTTAACCTATAATTTTTTTTAACTTTGTTTTTAAAATATTTTAAATAAAGTTTGTGTTTTTTAAATTGACAATTTTTTAAAGAAAATCATCAAACATTACTCAAACCCAAAACTGGTATAAAATCAATTAGTTTCTATACCCAATAACATGTGTATTGCCAGGCCAGTATCCTTTTCTCGGTACAGTAGTAACCGTGGATTTCCTCAACGGCAAGCAACCTCAGGTGTAGAACACCCTCATTCCCCACCCACCCCAAAAACTCTCGTAAATGTTTAGACTCATTATCTAAGTTATTAGGGCTGCATATTTCTTACGGAATTTTTGTCACTTTTTCTTGCCTATTTCATTCGCGGACATTTTGAGACTCGGAAATTTAGGGACGACACAGGTGTCTCCTTTAAACACAAATATGACATCCAATCGTCCTACTTTTTTAGCCTATAATTTTAGTATGAGAAATGGTTTTCATATTGGTGTTTAGGAGAGAAAACAACATAATATTAATGAAAAACCCATAATTTCAAAGTCGTGCTTTTTTTTCGTAGAAAATTGGTTTTGCCGGTAAGTGCATTTGTGTGTGCGGTGCCTTGCCGTGTTACAGGTACGTGGCATGCCGGTCTAGTGTGCATTATATTTACAATATTTATAGGTAAAGGTAACAACAGTCATTTTATTGCCTCACATGATGTTTAATTTACTGTTGTACGTATACCATGACATACATATGAACACTTAGTTTTTTCTGTACAAAGTTTTCTCAGGTGAAACGATAATCTGGAATTACTGTCCTTTCTCACATTTGCAATAACTTTACGATCTTCCGGAGAGCAGTTAAAAGTGTATGTAAAGAAATGTATAGTAAAGGAGAGTAGTGTGGGATAGCTGGTAGTATCTATAGTCACGTTGTATCTATCTATATATAATCTCACTCAACTAAATAATACAGTAAAATCATTGCTTGATGTGACAATGACACATAGCTGTCATAACACACACAATGTCAAAAGTAACAAGGGAAATATTAGGAGAAAATCGAAATAATCTTTACCGACCAAATAAGATGATATATTTTATTACAAATGGGGATGTAGCTCAGTGGTAGAGCGTTCGCTTTGCATGTGAAAGGCCCCGGGTTCGATCCCCGGCATCTCCAACAATGTTTTTATTTATATATCCTTGTGAATCTACAGATTTATGATGTTTGGATAGTTTACAACAAGAACTAGAATTATTGACAGACTTTATTTTTTACCCTTCAGAATTTTCACTTCAGTGTGAAGGTTGGTCGTGTATCACCAGCAGTTGACAGCTACCAAGTGGTGGTCATTTGATCGATGACTTCATCACCAATTGCCGTAACATTGGCAAGGTTGTCAGAGACCTAGATGGAGCGTTTTTGTCTGTTAGAGGGCCTTGACATCAGTGCCACAGCAGTTGAATGTAGTCGCTACGTACCATTGTAACATTGGCAAGGTTGTCAGAGATCAAGATGGAGTGTATTTGTCTGTTAGAGGGCCTTGACATCAGTGCCACAGTAGTTGAATGTAGTCACTACGTACCATTGTAACATTGGCAAGGTTGTCAGAGATCAAGATGAAGCGTTATTGTCTGTTAGAGGGCCTTGACATCAGTGCCACAGTAGTTGAGTGTAGTCGCTACGTACTATTGTAACATTGGCAAGGTTGTCAGAGATCAAGATGAAGCGGTATTGTCTGTTAGAGGGCCTTGACATCAGTGCCACAGTAGTTGAATGTAGTCACTACGTACCATTGTAACATTGGCAAGGTTGTCAGAGATCAAGATGGAGCGTTATTGTCTGTTAGAGGGCCTTGACATTAGTGCCAGAGTAGTTGAGTGTAGTCGCTACGTACTATTGTAACATTGGCAAGGTTGTCAGAGATCAAGATGGAGCGTTATTGTCTGTTAGAGGGCCTTGACATTAGTGCCAGAGTAGTTGAGTGTAGTCGCTACGTACCATTGTAACATCGGTAAGGTTGTCAGAGATCAAGATGGAGCGTTATTGTCTGTTAGAGGGCCTTGACATCAGTGCCACAGTAGTTGAATGTAGTCACTACGTAGCATTGACTGACTGAGATAATTAGGGTAAACTGTTTGCAATTTAAAGATTATATTTGTCCAGTAGTTTTTACGAATTAAGTACATTGGAGAACTTGAATTTGAGCTCCTAAAATTCAATATTTGTATTAAAGGATATGCAAATTAGCAACGATAGTAGTTTCTATAATAATTTAACTGAAAGAAAATATTCGATTAGACTCCACCCAAACATTTATTTATTTATTCTTGGTACGTAATAATTATTCGCAACAGTTTTTTCTCTCTCGCCCATTGCTAAATTAGAGAACGTCGTTTAAATTATGTCACATATTTAATCATTACAATATTTTTAAAATTCAATTTTAATTAATCTATAAGTTTTATAGATATTGGCAAATGTGAAATAAATTGATATTAATAACATATATAGAATAAATGTAACAGAAAATAGCAGGAAACAAAATAAATGAAATAAAACTGATTTAACACTTGTAAAATAAGCAACAAATATTACCAATATTATAAAGTAGGCACACAAAGGTTCATGACATAGACACAGAATAAAAAAGGAATAGGCCTATTGATAACAGAAACAACAATTTTATCAAATATACACTTTAATTTAAATTGTATGAAGAAACTCATAAAATTATCTTAGTGTCAGTCATAAACTTAGTATTTTCTTATAGCATTCATAAATCCTATGGTGTGTCAATATAAATATATATATTTTACTATCAACAAATCAGAGAGCACCTTGAATGGCGTTAGCTTGTTTCCTAAACCAACTTCTCCATTAAATAATCTTGTCTGTGTAACAGCTATAATTGCTAACACTTTTTGTAGTCATAACGGTCGAGGAATGCGACTTTGTCTCTTGAGAATTCCCTATTCTTGTTCCAATATTCTCCAGATATCTTAAATAGTCGATTGTAGATGTTCGAACAAATCGATATTGCTTATAAAAAATGTATATGGTAAAAAACAGTACCGTTGTTTTAATTTTACTTATTCCCTCCCGGACCTTAATATGTTTGCCAAGTTTTAATAAAATAGATAAATTGTAACATACTTACATAGTGTAGATATAAAAATCAACCCAACAATGAAATTAATTTCAATGACTTGTATTTTCGTCAGTCATCCTGGAGATACTATTATCCTTGTTCTCATACTTACACTAAGTGCATCATTTATCTGCGCATACTACATCACATAACACTAGTTATTTCTACTAGTTCCTGCTCTACAAAAGAAATATAACAAAGGAAAGAATGATTAAAATGCAAATATATTCAATATTTTAAATATATACCCATGGTAAAGATTATAACGCTGATGCTTTTAGGCATGCAGTTATAATATATGTAGTTTCTAAACTAGTACTAAAATTTGTTTCAGGTAGGCCTAATAAAACCTACTGTCATATAAAATTAGAATATTTCTCTTGTATATTTTACTGTTTTAAGTTTAAATATCATTTTGTAGAAAATATTTTGTTATTTTTTTCACTACTTAAACAGTGATTAAACACATATAGTTGTGTTAGAAGTTGCACCGAGCTGTAGTGAAGGTTACAGTAAAAGTAACGGACACAACTTGACTTAAAAACGTTGAACTGCCTTTGTTCAGCACTGACATACCTTCCGACACATTCCTTAGGTAAGGTTATTGTATAAAGGTAGTGGACACAACATTAAATAACAAACAATGGAAGGATCATTAATTGTACTGCCAACGACGATGGCTTCAACAACAATATTATATGGCTTGCACACAGTAAAGGTTATTCTATAAAGGTAGTGCACCACAATAAATAACAACCCAAAGGAAAAATTCAAGGTGGGGGCGAACGGGTCGAGTTTGGCCTTGAGCACCACCATCTTGATTTTGGAGCAAACCGTAACTTCACCCTTACACCCGAGTCAGGATACGGCGAAGTTTCGCAGAGGCCCCTTTGCCCTTTGGGGCTTTTTTTGTAC
>JAQJVL010008685.1:0-18823 GCA_035578905.1 Stictocephala bisonia
AAACAGGTCGTTGTATGCTCTGGCTCGTTCTAGGAAATGGCGATTAGTATAAAACGGTGCGTCCAAAGGAGGTAGATTAAGAATATTATATGTTCCCTCACCACAGCAACACTTTTTTCTGTCTTTCTCTTCCTCAAACCGTCGAGCAGTATGAACACTTGTAAATTTCATCTTCCCAAAGACATACTTTAGGGAGTTTAAATGAACTAATGCCATTTAAATTGTAGTCTCTTCAGTACGCCATTGGGACTTGTTCACCAATCTTCCGAGCGTGTCTCATGTTGGAAAATGAGGGATTCTTCAATCGAAAAGCCTCTACTCTCTGGCAGGAAGTTCCAGGATTCTGTTCGTTATAACGTCGAACAGCTTCTAGGCTGATCTCGGGATGCTGGTCAGTGTAACGTCTTACAGCACCTCTATTTATCTGAGGTTTATTTTTACTGTATCTTTTTTTGCATCTGTAAGCTGTTCCTGTCGAGTACTTATCAAGCTCTTTGGACGTCCTCGCTTAACCTTTTTAGGTCTGCCAGGCATTTTGCTCAATAATGGCCTGGTCGAAGGAGAAATTTCTTTTAAGGGTGATAACACTACCACAGGCATCCTGAGCTCGCCACGGCAAGAGCGACGTGATGACAACTCCGCACGTACGCAAGGATGACACGAATGAGTGAGGTTTTCCGTATCCTCCAGGCCCATCAATAAAGATTGTCCTGGAAAGATGTGTGTCATTGGGTCTTGAGAGTACCAATTGCACGTAATGTAACACTTGTCTTTGGTCGTCAGATAACTTGGGCTCCCACTCTTCAACAATTGCCCTCTGAAAGCTTTCTCCGAAGTTAAGCAACTCTCTACCCAACTCAGTCGTGTTATCTTCTACATATGGCAGGCCATGGTCAGTCAGACTTGATCCCTGTCTGCGGAGGCTGCGATCAATATCTATCAATGACAGTTTTACTGCCAATTCAGGATCTGAAGGGTTCCGTTCTAAGTGATCCCCACAAAGTGAGTTCTTGAAAGAGTTCCACAACAGTGCTGCTGGAGCTCCCATATTACATAGGAGAACAAAGAAGGATCTGAGTCTTGGTCCAAGCATGAATTGAGAGGCTTCTCGCAGTGCGTGATAGTACTCTTCTTCGTCTTGTACCAAGCCCAGCCTCCTGGCGACTTCCTGAAAAGTGCAGCAATCAGATCCGCCACGAGACAGAAGATCAGCGTAGCCGTGACAAGGAACGGACATAAGAAGCAGTCTTAGATAATAGAGTTCACCTCGATTAGGTGAGACCCACAACAGTCTGCATACTTTTTGTCCCCGTTGGCGAGCTGTGATGAAATGCTGTCCATCTGGATGGTTGTACACTGTCCCTGACGTTGGTTTTTCTGTATGGACAATGAAGTTTTCATAAAATGACTGGTATGTCAGGTTAGGGAAAATGGGATCTTGAGGTCTATTGAAGTACACGATAAGCTTGGAACTAGGTTTAGCGGTTGCATCTGCCAACTGGCCTTGCCTGAAAATGACTAACTGTTTACCTTCAAGGTGTACAGGCAGACAGTCAACGCTGGGCTCTAGCTTTGAAACTGGAAAGTCTAAGAGACGCCAGCATGCATCGCTAGCACCAATCATTCTCTTCGTCACGTAATGCTCTACCTCATCTTCCTGTTTACCGAAAGGTGTAACAGTTACATTCTGAAGAGAACCACCCTTCATGAGATACTTGATTACGCGACGAGTAGACGCAAGCTCCAAATTTATGTGTGCCTCATATTTTAATAAAAGTGTGGCATTGTACGGTACAACCCACTCATCATGAACAACAATAGTCTTTCTTCTTGATATTATGTTGCCCTTATTATTGTAATCTCGCCTGTACTGGACAAACCCCCTTTCATCTACATGTGTACTTCGGCAAGCAGGCTTTGGGAAAACTTTGTACAATAACCTTTGGCAGAGTCCCAGCACAAGAAGTCGGTGCGATAATCTGTTCCACAGGGTCCGTGAACCATATGTCTCAGCACCAACTCCCTGAGCCTACCACCGGCTTCTTCTTCCGAGGGAATATATCTGCCCGAATAACAGAATCAATGTCGGATCCCTGAACTGGACCGCCTCCGTCGATCTTGAACACAATATGAGCATGAGGTAATTCCCTCATTTGCATCTCGATGATGTAGACGATATAAGTTAGGCAGCCGAACATTGCTCCACTACGCAGATCTCGGAGAAGCTCGAGAAGTTTTATGTGGAAGACTCTGCAGGCCGTAGAAGGGTCACTTCGGCCAGTACCATAGGGGCAAGCTTTCTTGTTTTCCTCCCATGTTGCACTATACGTGAAGGTCAAGAAGAAAGTAGGTGAGCCCAGACGAGACACAAGGGCCATTGCATTTTCGTAATGAACCTTCATGTACCTGGGCCCACCAGTAAATGAACTTGGGAGGTAGATCTTTCCAGCTTGTAACCCTCCTTCGCCTTGGACAGTTTCGTCACGATTTATGTCATCCATCACCTGTCTTCCTGTTTTCCTAGCCTGATGAAAATTGAGTAATTCGTCCAATGGCCCTAACCGCACGGAATTTTTAGCAGCAGCTTTTAATTGGCATAACTTAATGTAACGTAGCCGCTCCTCGACGTACCTCGCAAACATTTCTACCTGCCAAGCCTGTGATAGCCGACCATAGTGAGAAAATCGTGGCTCAGAAAGCAAGAGGCAACGCGAGTAATTGTACTGAGACAGCTTGTTTTCATTATTGTCTAGGATGCCGATATGCCAGCCCAAATTGCCTTGCGGATAGAGCAATGGATATTGAAATGGTTCCATCAGAGGATCAAACAGATCGATAGAAAATGGCCGTGCAGAACCCTTCTTCCAAACAGTCAACTTCCGGTGATCATTGACGGAATCCTCAGTACTGAGAACAGCGTGCACTTCCACACCTGTTTGCCTATCACCAAGAACAGGGCCGTGGGTAGATCTATTTGTAATTTCAAACTGTAAATGAGCGTTGATAGATTGGTCATTGCTCAAACGGCGAAACTCATTAATGAAAGGATTTGAAGAAGTGAGATAAGAATTGATAGATTCAATCAAATTGGCATTTAGAGATCTACCCATGGCAATATTCTTGCGCTCCTCACCATCGTCGATGTAAAGACGGCACCGGTTGACAAACTGAACGTCCCCACCCCTAGGCGCGAACCTTTGACCAGCGGCGTCCAGATTGTAAACTTGGTGGTACATTCTTCCTTCGATTTTGAAGAAGGAGAGTCCACTAGGATGACGGTACCCACCAGACACCTCGAGTGCACAGAAGGCAAACAGGTCGTTGTATGCTCTAGCTCGTTCAAGGAAATGACGATTAGTATAAAACGGCGCGTCCAAAGGAGGTAGATTAAGAATATTATATGCTCCCTCACCAAAGCACCACTTTTTTCTGTCTTTCTCTTCCTCAAACAGCCGAGCATGACAGTACGAACACTTGTAAATGTCATCTTCCCAAAGACATACTTTACGGAGTTTAAATGAATTAATGCCATTTAAATCGTAGTCTCTCCAGTACGCCATCGGGCCTTGTTCACCAATCTTTCGAGCAAGGAGAGCAGGAACGTGTCTCATGTTGGAAAATGAGGGATTCTTCAATCGAAAAGCCTCTACTCTCTGGCAGGAAGCTCCAGGATTCTGATCGTTATAACGTCGAACAGCTTCTCGGTTGATCTCGTGATTCTGCTCGGTGTAACGTCGGACAGCTTCTCGGTGGATCTCGGGATGCTGCTCGGTGTAACGTCGGACAGCTTCTCGGTTGATCTCGGGATTCTGCTCGGTGTAACGTCGGACAGCTTCTCGGTTGATCTCGGGATTCTGCTCGGTGTAACATCGGACAGCTTCTCGGTGGATCTCGGGATACTGGTCAGTGTAACGTCTTACAGCACCTCTATTTATATAAGGTTTATTTTTACTGTATCTTTTTTTGCATCTGTAAGCTGTTCCTGTCGAGTACTTGTCAAGGTCTTTGGACGTCCTCGCTTAACCTTTTTAGGTCTGCCGGGCATTTTGTTAAATAATGGCCTGGTAAAAGGAGACATTTATTTTAAGGGTGATAACACTACCACAGGCATCAATTTTAACTTAATATCGACATAAGACTCCTGCGAGTCTAGATTAGATGTGCAGATTGGTTCATACAATTGGTTTGGAGGGTCATCAATTCGCGGTTCTTCAGAGACAATAGTAAGGTCTTGTGTGACAGGTTTTCCCAAAGTCAGCTGAGTTATAGTCAACTGTCTTGCAACTCCATCCAGAGCTGCATTTGACAACATCAAACTGGCCAGTGAAAAGTAGCTGTCACACAAAAATAGGCGGGCCAGATTATTACCATCATTGGACAAATCAAAATGGCACTTTTCATTCACTGGATGTGGATCAAACAGATACAGCAGTTCATTTACCCTCCAAAAGGAGACAGTAACTGTTTGACCCGTGAAAAGGAATCCGATATTTTTTTGATTTGCAGCCAATATGTCTTGTAATTTTTCAGTAAGTGACGAAACAGTGTCATGCCAATCATCCTTCGTTCGGAGAAGAAGAAATTGGAAACAAAAAAATAGTATAAAGTCTTGAAAACAATCAAAAGAAATTCGTGATTGATTATTAATCACAATAAAAACGTATTAAATGAAAGAAACGAGAGAATAAACCTAGAGTTTATGTTGAAAAATAGCGACGATAGAAGATTCGTCTCACCATGCAGTGAAAACGATTCAGTTTTCAATAGGGCAGAAAGCCAAACAATTGAACAGTTTAGAACTGAAGGTAATTCAAGCGTGTAGAGGCTGTAGGGTGTCAGCAGACTGAGGCATGAAATGCGGCGTCATCCTTATATAACCTCGGTGGGACTTGTTTCAATCGACTGAGACCGTTCTATCAACCGTTCTAAAAACTTCCAGCGACTCTTTTCAATCGACAAAGGCCCGGTATACCAACTGTTCTAAAAACGTTTATCGCAGCCGCTGGAGGGTGCCTAAACCAACAAACAAATTCCTAAAATACAGCGTAAAACTATGATTGGCCTTTAGGCAACAAAAATGAATACAAACTGTTTTTATATATAGTTTTTAACTGTCCGTAAAGTTTTGTACACAATTTGAGTACGTGTGAATAAGTGAGTAAAATATTTTTGACAAAACTCAACCTTACCTACTTTTTGTGAAGGAATGTATTATATATAAAGCATTTAAGTATATAATTTAAATATTCTATTAGATGTTGTGCAAACTAAATATTACAGCTTTAGTAAAAAAAACTTCAACTCTGCAAACAGGTCGGCGTTTTCAAGTCAACCATTTTGATTTCTTTTAGGTTATGAAAAGTTACAAATCATATTTTATAGCAGTTTTCGTAACAAAGTAGTTAAGTTAAATAGTGTGTCCGGGTTTTAGGTTCTTAAATTATCGTAATACAGCAATAAAATACGAAAAACCTAATAAAAATAGAATCTTTAACCGAAAAGTGAAATTTGATGATTTTTTGCATAGTTAATATCAGAAATACCAAAAAATTACTTCTCAACAAAATTGTAGGAAATTTAATTACAAATCTGAAGTATACGGTCAGCAATTCAAAATTCCCGTCCGCCATTTTAGATGATAACGGGTGATTATCCGTTGATCACAGGGGGCTTCCAATATGATCTGAGGGGGGGGGGTTCTATCTAAGATGATCATAAGAAGTTACCTTAGTTTTTTATTAGATACTATCTAAGTTGATAACGGAGGCACAAATTCAACTTTATAAACTTTTTGTGAGGAAAGTTAGAGTATGTACCTTTTGTGGTACATAGATTTTTGTATGTACATTACATTTTTTGTACAGCATCTAATTTTTAGGTTGACAATTTCATTAGATGCTATCTAAACTAAATGTTACAGCTTCAGTAAAACAAAAACTTCAAGTCTGCAAACAGTACAGCAATTGCACGTAAGCCATTCTGAAATTTTTTTATGTTATAAAAAGTGAAAAATCTAAGTTTATAGCAGTTTGATAGGAAAGTTCTATACGTAAATAACGTGTAGGGTTTTAAGGTTTTAGCTCCTTTAAATCATGCTTAAATGGGAGGAACTATTCCAAAAAAATCACGTGTTTTCGAAAGAACTCAAGTTTACCGACTTTTTCTGAGGAACCTATTGTATATAGCACAAAAACACACAGGACACTTTTTGTGCAGAATTTTATTGTCAATTGGTATATATCATTTGGTGTTAAGTGAACTAAAAATTAAAGTTTCAGTAAAACAAAAACCTCAACTCTGCAAAAAGATAAAAGTTTTCACGTCAGCCATTTTGGATTTTTTCTAGGTGACGTACAGTGCAAAATCGAATTTAATAGTAGTTTTGATAACAAATTAGTAAAATTAAGTAGTGTGTAGGGGTTTAGGTTCTTAAATTATCGTTATAATGCAGTAAAATACTAAAAACAAAACAAAAATAACATTTTTTGAACAAAATGTGAAAATTAACGATTTTTTTGCGTAGTTATTATCAAAAATACAAAAAAAGTTATATGACCAAAATTGTAGGAAATTGAATTAGAAATCTGGAGTATGCTGTCAGATTTGTTCTACAACCAACGGTTTGGCCACAATTAAGCCGTTAGTAAAACTTTGCACAGAATTCAAAATTTCCGTCCGCCATTTTGATTTTTTTGGAGGGTTAAAAATTATAAATTTTTAATTTTCGGAATTATCCCGTCGGTTGCTTGGCAAAAGCTACAAGTGTGCCAAATTTCAAGTTTCTAGCTCATCTGGAAGTGGGTTAGAATTTGTATACGTGAGTCAGTGAGTTACACGTGCGGCTATATAGATATAATGAGTGCAATGGACCATTGCTCCCGTTTTTACATATTGTATCACATAACCGTACATACACGTACAGTGGTGATAACCCACCCATCCACTCATACACGTACAGTGGTGATGGCCCACCCTTCCACCCGTACACGTATAGTGGTAATGACCCACCCACCCAACCATACACATACAGTAGTCACACATACCAAAATATTGTATGCTTTATAGGAATAATAGAAAGTTTATGCTACTGCGTCGGAAAACAGTATTAGCCATCATCACTATATCATCACAGTTTTCATTCAAGTACACGTAGCCTATTATATATGTATCAAGAAAGGGGGTTTTCTATCGATGTCATCATCGAATATCTGGTAATGTCAAACATTTGAAACAAAGCTTCGAATGTCTATGTATAATTAAGGTCAAAAATATAATTTGGTTTTGTTGTAATAAGCGTTAAGCAAATAGGTTAAGTTTTCTATTTTCAAGCAAAATGTGTAATAAGTTATGCATAATATAGTTATGCATAGTAAATTTCACAATTGACTTCATAACTACTAATAAGTAAGTTATTTTTTGTTTAATGGAACAACTTGAACTAAGTTTTGGTTAGAAAAGGTTTACATAAAGTGCACAATATAATTAGGCTATGTAGTCTTAGCCCTAGATATTAAATTAACAGTGTTTATGCGTTTTCTAGACGCCTCGCCAATGTTGACTTTTTATCATCAGTGAGTAGAATCAGGTCTATATTTTATGAGAATACACTTTTTATTCTGCGGAAATAACGTTTTATATGAAAAAAAACGAGAATTCTAAATGTTATTTTTCGATTTATTCCAGTTATTATTCCTGATTTTTTCATAACTTTTAATTTGGTGTAGTTTTTCGTTCGTGCTAAACACGAATTTGCAAACTATATTGGTCTTTGACAATTATTTCTCGGGATATTATGAAAAAAATACGTTAGCAACAAATCACCTATCTAGTTGTTGTCCATATGCACAACCTCAACTGGCCACCAAAAACAAATTTGCACATATTCCTGCCAAAGTTACGGTCGTCATGGAATCCAGGCTCCCGAATTTAATGCAAATTATGAATTTTTGTTGAGAATATAGAAGATTAGTATAAGTTAGGTTATGTTTGGTTAGGTAAGTAAAAATTGCATTTTCCGGGCCGAAAAATTAAATTTATTGAAAAACCAATCATATATTCTTGTTCAGCATTAAAAAATAAGTTAATTTAAGAAAAATTCCAATTTTTAAAAAAGTTGGTTTGTTCACTACCACATAAAAAACTAGTTTTCAATTTTTCGGTAAAAAACGAGTTTTCCGCTGCTAAAATCAACCTCTGAAGAATAATAATTTACCACTTTTTCAACAAGAAATCACTTTTTCAGAGGCGTAAAGAAAATGCATAATTACCAATAAACAAAACTAAATCAAAACAATGACTAAGCTATTGTAAATCATAATCTGCATGAAAGTGATGAAAGATGGGGGGTGGGTTGGTGGCAGCGCCACATAATTATTGAAGGGGGTTACATGTTTGTTACACGGGGGAAAGGGAGGTCGATAAAGACCGATTTTAGCGTAACGTAATTTTGGGACGGCCCCTAACTTAATTTTTTTTCAATATTGACTTAGATATTGATTATTGTTAAGGCTGTTTGGTCAAACAAATTTTATTTTTTCGAATGCAATTACTTTATATCAGCTATTAAACTCCTCCTAAGTAGTTCTTTCATCAAAATTATGTTTATATTTTTATAACTTCATCACCTCAAAGATGCGAATTTGGAATTTTTTGGTACATACAGAATTAAGAAACTATTTTTCCCAATATTCCCAAATATTACAAACAGACCCTCACAAATTTGATTTTAATTAATTAATGTTATGTTTGTTTTTATTTTATTACAATGAGAAATACAGTGTCATGTTTGGTATTTTATGCTTTAATATCACACAATTTACAAAGTAGATTAACTTTACATACTCAACTTGTGGTTGTACTTTTACCTGTATGTTATATATATTACAATCCATTCGCTATGCACATGTACAGCGAGACATAGCACCTGCACCCTCAAGATCGCGCTTCAACGACTTCCTGCAATTATACCCCACCCATCCCAGGGGAGGGGTCGAGTGTTTGTGTACAAGTACTTCGCGGCTAGACATACAGCTAGCGCGCATAGTGGAATTCAGTTGTCCCTATGCTGGCCAAACCGCCTTAACCCTACCAGTCCGAGCGACGTCTGAGACGTCAGCCGCTCCGTACCGAGAATCCCGGCCGATGTCTTAGACGTCGATAAACATAGGTTTAGTTTATTGGCCACCGTTCCTATATAAGACGTTCCGAAGGTCAATACTTTAATAAATATCCAAGCCCATTATATTTTCTATCTGTTTTGTACTCTTTGTAACTGATTTGATTGGTTGTGATTTTTTTTATACATGCATATGCATGAAATGAGAAATTCCACAAAAATGCGTCCTTTATTGTCATTGAAGTTTTAGTTTTTATTGTTATATAATATGATATATTTATATATCCTTTTGAAGGCAATAAGGTAATTCTGATTAATATATGGGTCAACTCCGATTTTTCTCATATTACAATATTATTTTCCTAAGGTCAATATCGATAACAATGGGACGATTAAAGTTCAAGTCAAAGTCGAAACAGGCTCGCCGTTATATGGCCTCTATTCAGTTCTTATCATGACGGCTTGTAGTTCGGATGTCGATGTTAATCCGTTTCTATGTAATACATGTGAATTCACTTTAACAAAATTTATAGTGAGCTCTGAAGATAGTGAGAAATTGAACAATTTTTTGTACGATCACTGTGTAATACCACGGAATAAAAAATGTCCCACTTGTGGAAATCAAATGACTTTAAATGAAAGTGATCACGTGTTTCGATGTTGGAAAAGAATAGAAACTACCGACAGAAACAAGAAAAGTGAAAATTCAGTGTAAAAAGTTTGTGTCTCAGTTTCAATTTACTTTCTTTGAAAAACATAAACTATCACCGCAAACTGTCTGCCGTTTTGTCGTTTATTGGGTTCTATTAAAACCTCCACGACACGATCTGTTGCGACACGAACTCAACCTGTCACATCACGCTGTCGTTGATTGGAGTAGTTATCTCAGGGAAGTTTGTATGATTATTCTACTTGAACAGTCTCAACCCATCGGAGGAGTAGGGAAAACAGTAGAGATCGACGAAGCAAAAATTGTTAGGCGAAAATATAATCGAGGCCGAATGATTGAAGGTAATTGGGTATTTAGTGGCATTGAACGTGAAATCAACCGTTGTTTTTTAATTCCTGTTCCAACACGGGGCCAAGAAACGTTGTTACTGATAATCCAAAAGTATGTGTTACAGGGAACGATGGTGATAAGTGACTGTTGGCGAAGTTATAACTGTTTACAATATCAAGGTTACCACCATCTAACTGTTAATCATAGTTATAATTTTGTCGATCCTGACACCGGTGCTCACACCCAAAACATTGAAAGGGTCTGGAGGGAGGTGAGAGGTAACATTCCTAGATACGGCAACCAAAAACATCATCTCATTGGCCATTTAGATGAGGTTTTGTTTAAAAGGAAGTTCTGTGACTATAAGACTCGAGTACATCACTTATTCAGAGCGATTTCATATGTCTACACAATTTCAGCATATTGTGATTGCACAGAGCCACAACGCAAGGAGCCGGACTGTGACGACTATTAAGGTTAGTTATGTATTTAAATGTTGTTCCCGGCATGTAATTATAAGTTAACTAATTCTACATATATTAGGAACATAATATTATAATATGAAAAAAATCAGAGTTGACCCTTATATTACTCAGAATTACCGGCAATAAAATTATGAACATAAAACATACATTATTACTATGGAAACACAACATTTATTGTAGTGTACATTGGGCAGAACTTAATTTTTTTATAAAAACATTTTGTACTCTGCAGTATATACAAAAAGAAAAAAATTAAATAAAGATACAGACTAATAAATATTATATTAACCTTCACACACTCCACTTACATTGGTATACATAAACTGTACACTGGGGTCCAATAGACCTCAATCTATATTTGTTCGTAATAATAAACTATTTTTTTTAGGACTTTAGATAATTTTTTGTGTTTCCTTAGACAAATTACTATATGTTTAACACGTTCACTGCGTCATGAGACACCGGCGACTCATGGCGCATATTTCGTCATTGCGTTTGCTATGAACGAAGCATATCGCTCCTTGCGGCAAGCGTTATTCACTAACCAATATAGATATTTCGGTATTGGTTGTACTCCCAGACAATATTATTTTTTCTTGTCTTGATGCTTGTGTTATTTTTGTATGCGTCACTGGTGACTCAGGCCGCACTGAAATATACATTTGCGGCATGATTCACCGGTGACTCATAAGCCACGTGCTGTTTTTCCGTCTGCTTTCCCGCGTAAAACTACCGCAGTACGTGCTTTCATCGCTGTAGGTTACTACATAGAACCAAGTTTATAACAGAATCCCATTTGTTGTTGGTTTTATTATTGTTTGTTATTTGGGAGCTTCAGTATTCCACAATCACCAAGGTAAGACAGCATTCAGTTGTACGTGTTTACTGTTAGTGTGTTATTTATTGATTATTTTAACCTAACCTAACCTAATTTGTCACCACCACTAATCGGAATAACAGCCTAATGCTATTATATTACTTTATGTTTTTAAACTAACATAGTCTGTCATAATAATGTTAGTTTTATAAGTATTCATGGCTGTATGCATTCTTTTATGTGTTAATAAAATTTATAGGGTAGAAGTTCTTGCTGTTACAAAAACTATATATGTGTGTGTGTGTGTGTTTTTTAGATGGATGGAGATGAAAATCAACCAGGACCCTCCACACAAAATACAGGCAGGCAGCATCTACGCAGAAACTTGACAACCCGTGTTGAGGCAAGTGACTATGCAATGCTTGAGGAGCTTGTAGAGGAAGGTCTAGACGACAGTGACAGTTTTATGGACTTTGATGAAAGTGAGTTGGGTGATCCAGATTACGAGCCGTCACTCTCTGATATGGATGAAGTAAGTAATATGACATATTTACCACGTAATAGTTCGTCACAGGATATTGATGAAAATAGCGACATTGGAGGGGGAGGAGACTGTCTTCCTACGGTCCAGGCAGTGGTAAGTCCTCCAGATGTGTAAACAACACATGCATCTGGAACAAGATTGGTACCTACTCAACTTGTTCGCATTTTGAAGATTACAGTGGAGGCTCTACAATAAACATACAGCTAGATAATATTGATCCCATAAATACTTATTGTCATTTTATCACAGAGGATATGTGGGAGTACATGGTTCAAGAAACCAACAGGTTTGCTGTACAATATAAAATGTCAACAGAAGAAAAACCTAATGCACGGTCATTAGACTGGACAGAGACAGATGTCACTGAGATGAAACAATTTGTAGGTATTTTGATAATTATGGGTTTAATACCACTGCCTTCTATAGATAAATATTGGTCTAACGATGATATGTATGGTGTTAAAATTATCAAAGATAGTATGCCTAGAGATAGATTCTTGCTACTAAAAAAGTTTTGGCACTTCCATGACAGTGAAGCTGATATAAACAATGCAGATCGTCTCAAGAAAATCCGATATTTTGTTAACAGCATGAACAAAAAATACACAGAAACTGTCACCCCAGGAAGAAATTTGGTGATAGACAAGTCAATGATTCCGTGGCGAGGTCGTCCTCTTTTTCGGCAGTACCTCCCGAACAAAAGCCACAAGTATGGCGTAAAAGTGTATAAGATGTGCACTACAGAGGGGTACACTCTAAGAGTAATCATATATACAGGAAAATCAGAACATAAATCACCTACTGGTCATACTTACAATATCGTGATGGAGTTACTTGATGGTAAATCCAATGACCAGACAGATAATGTTATCTGTCATAAATCTTTTGCTGATGAGGGTAGGTATATATATGCAGACAACTTTTACACAAGCATACCACTGGCTATAACCCTCTTGACCCGAAAAACCCGTTTGTGTGGGACAATACGTGGTAACAGGAAAGATTTACCTACTGAAGTAAATTCAGATTTAAGAAAAGGAGAGGCAAATGGGATTGAATGTCAGCATGAGTCAAAAATTGTTACATGGAAAGATAAACGTGTAGTGAAGATGATAACTACTTTTCAGGACAGAGACGCATCTCTTATGGATACAGGGAGAACCAACCGCAGAAATGAACCATTACTAAAACCACAGTGTGTGCTCGACTACAACGCTGCTAAAAAAGGCATGGACCTAAGTGATCAGATGTCATCGTATTATTGTTGCCTTAGAAAGACACTAAAGTGGTACACCAAGGTAATGCTGGAACTCCTTACTGGAACAACCATGGTAAATTCCTGGATTGTGTTTGAGTCAGTTAGTCAATCAAGAATATCATATCTGAAGTTCAAGGAGAGTGTCGCCAGGAGCTTATTACAAAGAGCTGAAATGATACAGAGCCCAGGTATTAGAAAAAGGGTACATTCTTTGCAGAATATGGATGGCCCAGTTCGGAAGACGTGAAGAAGGTGCACGCTGTGCTACAAAAATTCTAGAAACAACCTCTCAGTAAAAGATGCAGCAAAGGCCACAAAGCAAGTGACAACTTACTGTGACAATTGCCCAAACAAACCATTTATGTGTTTGGAATGTTTTAATAATTTTCACAAGTAGACAGTATGAGTAATAATAATTGTACTTTTTTTGCTTTACAACTAAAAATGCTATACACATATTAGCAATAGTGATAGTCCTATATAATTTACATTTTTATCACTAGTATTTTTTTAAAGTAATAATTTTACATTTTATCTATTTAGTACTATGCAAAAGTAGACAAATCTGAGTAATAATAATTGTATGTTTTTCTGCTTACATGCTATATACATATTTGTAGTAGTCCTATATAATTTTTATCACTATTATTTTATAAAAGTAATAATTTTATATTTTGTCTTTTTATACTGTTTTCTTAAACCATAACAAAGTTTATAATATATTTTAATAAATATATTTAAAATTAAACATACGTTTATAATATTTTTGAATAAGTTTCAAAACTTGATGTCTAATAATAATTAGTCTAAAAGCCTCGTAAATAAAAATGTAGTAAGAAATGGGTTTCTTCACATTAGAATCAAAAACAATAAATATAATAAAAACTTTTAAAAATTAACTTCTGTTTTGCGGCATGAGGCACCGGTGACTCATGGCCAGTTGGAATAAAACGAATACGATACTGCTAAATGGCAGATGACGTTCTAAAAGTACCTATAAACGCTGACAGAGCGCTCCACTCGTCATTGGTGTTACTTAGCAACGCCATACATTTTTTTTTTTTTTTTACATACAACGACGCATGAGTCACTGGTGGCTCATACCGCAATGTTCAACAATTGCGAAATGAGTCACATGTGCCTCACACCGCATTCTTAATCAAATCTAAGATTTTGAAAACGCAGTGAAGGTGTTAAGCAATTAATCTCTTTTTTAATAATTTTTTTTATTCACATAAAAATATGCAAATAAACATTTACTTTTTCTACTAATTTTGTATGACTTTCAAATTAAACGAAATAAAAAAAATTTCCCATATTTTATTTTATAAAGCTTATATATTCTGAAAGAACATAAAATTGTCTACAAAATGGCACTAGGAGAGTATTAAAATAATAATAAGATTTTCTTACATTACCAAACTAGTTTGAGCAATTTCATAAGCAAGAACAATTGATTACAATACAATAAAATATAAGACAAAATATGTTTTATTGATATACAATCATTATTTTTTATTGTTATTTTACAAAGCACAGTCTTTGCAAATCTTTGCACGGTGATTGTCACACATTGCGGCAAGGCAGGATGAGCATCTTACCTTTGTTTTCCGATCCTTTACAAGAGGGCAAAAAGCGCAGCGCTGTTTTCTCACAGCTTCACCGTCTTCTTCAAGTTCATTACCTACAGGAATTTGTAAGATTTCTCTTATTGCTACTTTTATTCCTCGTTGAATCGTAGGCACTTGCAATCGTTCATACAACCAGGGTTTAATCAAGTTTTTGGCCAAAGTTTCCAAATATGTTCTTCGACGCAGTCTGGGATTACCCATGTTCAAACTGTACAGTATCATTGAGTTGACACCACACTGTCTAAAATTCCAAAAAATATCTCAATGGCCAACGTTTTGTTTTTCGACTAACAGAGTAAGTGTGGCACAACTTGTCAAATGTGTCTGTTCCACCTTTTGTGGAATTATAAAAAAGAACTATTTCGGGTTTTTTGGTTTCATTATCTACTATTGCACTGCGGTGCAAAGTTGAGAGCAGGATAACATTTTTATTTTCCTTTGGGGTGTAGGACACTAAGGTTTTGTTATGATCAAATGCAAACAATGATTCCCCTTTAGGTTTAGGAGCCAAAAATTTAGCGGGGATTTCAGTTTTATTACCTCTCATGGTTCCCACCATTGTTAATTTGTAATCAACTAGCATCATGTTAAACATTGGTACAGAACTGAACCAATTATCAGTCGTTATATTACGGTTTGTTCCGTGTATTGGCTGAGATAGGTTTCTAATGTAGTAAGTTGGAACAGGTTCTTTGTTGTCGGTTTTTACTTGTCCTGTGTATGGAATAGCATTTAACATATAACTTGTTTTAGAATCATTGAGCATTACCACTTTTAATCCGTATCTATCTGATTTAGATTTAATATAGACTCTAAATCTACATCTTTCATGGAAACCCATAACAAAATAAAATAATAAATTTTAAATATCACCTTATCTACATACCTATGTATAGACAAAACAAACAAACCTAGTTATTGTTGACACCGCACAATACCACAATGGCTTAGCGTTATTTCATTCGCGACAGCTGGTCGCCTCCCATAGATAACGAATTTTTATCTAAAGAAAGAAAGAAAGAAAGTTTATTACCATAAATCACAATACATATTAATGTGCTTTACATAAAAAACCAGTTTGAATAATCAAATACACACACAACCAAATACAGTATTAAGCTTATAAAAAAACAAAAACACTATTTAAGATATTTTAAAAACACTATTTTAACTTAATTGAAAGTAACATTAAACAAATTAATCTATTTAATTTACTAATGTGATATATGGCTAGGTACCTCTGAGCATGAAGCTGTTTTGAGGTTACCTTCTCAAAATATAACAAATTCAAGTACATCAGTTGCAGAAAATAAAAATGAAAACTTTTTAAAAGCAAAAATTTGAATTAAAATCAAGACTTATTTTTAATTATTATTTTACATATTAGTGCTTTCTTATCTCTAAGGACCAACCTTAGGCCCAATTTACCAACAAATCAGAAGACACAATATATCAATTTGTTCCCTATTTTTATTCATGTCCAGGGAAACACCAACTTTCCTCACTAACTCGTACACATCCTCTCCCTTTTCCTCCGGAATACCGAAAATCTCAACTGAATTTGCTCTTGTATACTGTTCCACGTCCTCAATTCTCGTTTCCAACTTACTTATTTTTTCCTTTAATTGCAAATTTTCCTTAGACAAATCTTCAATGACCTTCAAACAATCATCAATTTTTTTCGATTGTTCTTCAATCAATATTTTTTGATCATCTATTTTTCCGTGACAAAATTCAAAAGATGCATTAAACTCTTTTTCAAGTCTCTTCCTGTCTTCCCTAGCTTCTTCCAACATGAATATTATTTCTGATAGGCTAGCTGTTCCTTCTTCTGCGGCCGAAACTGCCACCATACTCTTCCTTCTTACTTTAGAGCAGCGGTTCTCAACCTTTTAGCACTGGCGCCCCCCCTTTGAACACTGAAGATAGCTCACGCCTCCCCTCCAGTCAATAATTGGTTGGTTCAAGTTAGAACAGTGAAATTATGAAACTGACAATGCTAACTCTACGTTAGCAAAAGCTGGGATGCAAAATAAAAATCCAGATATATTTAAATACGAAAGTTTATTTGATGGTTTTTAAAGTTTTTGTTTTTTAACAAAATATATATTTTTTAATTTTTTTTCTTTGTACCCTCACGCCTCCCCTGAAATTCTCTCACGCCCCCCCAGGGGGGCGCGCCCCCCAGGTTGAGAACCACTGCTTTAGAGCATGGAGGACATCGCCAAATTTGATTTTCCTTCGTCAAACACTCAATATCCGCTTTAGTCATGTTTACACAGCTACCATGACAAAACTGTTTGCAATCTGAACAAGCTATCTTCGTTCTAGTCTGAATAGGAGCAGAACACACTTTACAGTTTGACATTTTAAATAATACAAAAAAAAAAAAATAAAATACAGGGGGATATTTTAACTTTAATGTGAAATCCAATTAGTACGGGAAACGTATAACAAAACACAAGAAAGCACTCACACAGTAAAATTAAATACTCACTATAGCTTAACACGGTTCAAAGTACAACTGATAAGAGAGCGATTGGAATAGACGTCCGTTCTCTGCAACGACTGACTCATCACTGACAAAGAGAATATAGAAATTGATAAAAATGTTGAATTACTATAAGTGATGCTCTGTCAGAATATAATCATTGAAAGCCATTTTATGAAGTTTAAATTGCAGAAATTTTAACAAAAATGATGTTTTTTTTTTGGCAACGAATATTTGTCCTTGCCAAATCTGACAGGCTCTTGGCGATGAAAATTTGTTTCATGCCAGCTCTAGGGTTAATATGTAATTTTTTGCACAAACCAGACAACTCCAGGAGCTGTCTGATTTTTGCCCTTTTGTACGCGGAAGTCGGGACGTACTATAGATGCGTACCGGACAAGGAAGGTCTAGATCTACTTGCACAAATTTAGGGGGGTTTAAAATAAAGAATATTCAATTGATTTAAGTTAATATAAGTAAAATGAGACAAACTAATATATTGAAAACGTTAGAGGAGGCCCATAAAAACCACAAAGTGTGGCGGGTTTTGTTGTGCGTACTTAAGACATGATGTATATCGAGACTGAGAGAAGATGACTGACTACTTTCGGGTTCAATGCTGAGGGGAGTAGAGAGTCTGTATTTGTAAACCAATTGGGTTGTAGAATTTGATCAATTGATGTCCATATCGTATTAGGAATTTATATTTGAAGGTTCAACCATCTCAGATTCTCTCTCTTGGTTTTGACTTGTAAAACTGGAATTGAATAACAGATAATGATATAAACTGAATATAAATACGACAAATATTAAACAAGTATGAACATATCCAAATAAAATTTAATATGTTGACATTTTTTATGTTAATTTAAATTATAAATATTTTGCAAGAAAAAGCTCGAAAATAGATGTTAACAGAGTTGTTTTATTAATTAACATTTATTTTAATTTTTTTTTAAATTAAAATAATTTTGACTATGCAATTTAGAACCCAGTGCCAACTGTCAAACTGGAACTAGAATTGATGAACTTAAAAATGCAACACATTTATCATAAAAAAACCAAGATACTATCTGGTTCTTAAGGAACAATATTCTATTTCATTATATATAAGAAAAATTTAAGCAAGTTTTACCAGGAAAATCATCATGTGCCACAATACTAGTGTCAATTCATTTCTCTATCATCTCTAACATTGACATGATAAAAGTACAAATACACAGATAAATTATTTGTATATAGTACTAATGTTACATTTATTTTTATTGCCTACACACATTTATTTCCAATTATAACAGTCTAAAGGGGTATTAACTATCTAAAATAGGCACAGGATATCTTGAGCTGTGGCTATGTCACGGTCTGAGTGTCGGGGGGAAGTGGATCTCTACCAGTAAACAGCTTTTAGCGTGCTACTAACATTGCTGTAAACATCAACTCATCACGCCCATAAGTTACCTTTTTTATAACACAACTCCCATC
>JAQJVL010008686.1:0-18806 GCA_035578905.1 Stictocephala bisonia
CCAGAATTTTAAAAACCCATAAAAAAAAAATTAGCGAATGGAAGTATGCAAAGTACACTTGGCTAAGGATCTTCGAATTAACAGACTGTGATAAAGCTAATAATGCATAAAAAGCCTTGCTTAATTTAGGCAGAATGAACATGCCAGTGCCAGGTCAAAGCAGAATCTATTTCTAGACCAAGGAATCTAGATTCTGGTCTATAATTTAAGAAAATTTAGTGAAAGTTTCATTGTTGTGAATTAGTGAAATCCTTCATTAATTTAAAATCTAATGTACCTTGGCATACTTCAACTTCAGCGATATTTCTATAAACTTCACACAATTGCTGATAAATTTCAATTGGTTTAGAATTTTTAGCAAGCAGAAACTGTGTTACAAATCACAACTTACAATTCGCTGCATTCTCAACTAGGCTAATAATTTTAAACTTTGCAGTAACTAATAACGATACTGTACCGGGTCTTGGACCGGTACAGTTTCGTTTTTTTCGTCGTTGTCTGCCAGGCTGCCTGAGATTCGCTTTTGCCTTGCGTTTCGCGTAGTTGGTAGCCGTTGGCTCAGTTCCGTTTCGTTCCGGTTTCCAGCAGCTTCGGTCAGGTTGGCCGTCATTTTGTCTTTGGCTCTGCCTGCTGAGATTACTATGTTAGGCTAAGGTTCCCAAAACGTAAGTGTTCTTTTGTAATTTCTAATATTTAATCACCCTTTTGGTGAAAAAACTTTTGTTTCATTGAAAATATTAATCGGGCTTAGTTGTGTTTTCAGGGTTTTGTTAAATTTGTGTTCTTTGTCTAGATGTTTCTCAGACTAGGTTAAAGCCATGTGCTTCCATGTTACTTTTTACCGTTAATGCTTTTTATATCTGCCTTTATTTTCAATTGTAATTCTGTATAATGTTTATTGAGCCTTTTTACAGTTGTAGTTACCGATTTACCATATTTTTTGTTCTTTGCCAATAACCTAGCCTAGCTGTACTCTTTGATTTTCATGTTATAACCCATTGCTCATGTATCCATAGCCTAGTTTTCAGTTTGTCATTTTTAGTTCCATATACGTAATTACGTCTTTTATAATTTGTTAAGTTGTAATTTGTTTTAAATCTGTTTTCCAACATAAATTTTCATAGCCTAAAAATAGGCCTTTTATTTTCTAGTGTGCTTTAATCATGTACAATTTTGTCTGTTCCTGTTTTGTTGCCATTTCTTATATCAGTTGTTATGTGGAATATTTTGTTGTGATGGCTGGACTGTGTTTAATGGCTGTGTTTGACCTTGCAGTCCAGGGTCCTTGAGTGGGACTTTCAGCCCTCAGCCTGCCGTCCGGGGGAACTTCGATATTCTCCACTGCTAGCCTGGCCTGAGGACCATGTTGGAGCCTGGAGTTGCCCGCTACCCGCCCTACATCTTTGGTGGTAGAAGTCTTCAGTCCTCAGGTCAGTTCTTTCCATCTTTTCCCGGCGGCTGAGCTGGGGGTGATTTATAAAAAAAAACAAAAAAAATATATAAAAACAAAAGAAGAAAAAAAGTTTGTGGATATATTTGTGCCTAGGCCTAAAACTGTTTGGACAAAGTGAAGAAACAGCCATGGGGACATTTCAAACATTACAATTTAAGAAAAAAAAAAAGAAGAAAACGTTGATATTTATTGTTATTTATTTAATTAGTTTATTTTATTGTTATATTTTTTGGATTTTATATTTTGTTAGGTCCCTATGGTTAAGTTTTGTTGTTATTTATTGTTATGTTTAGGCCTAGTGATCGTTATTTATTTTTTTCGTTGTTAATTGTATTATTGATGTCCGGGGATAATAGAACGGTACCGTGTTATATTTTTTTTTAAATTGTTTAATTTTTAAACTCACCAAAAGGGGATTATTGTGCTTTTAGTTAACTTCTATTCGGAGCTGCCCAGGGAATCCGGCTTACTCCCTGGCCTCGGTGGAATCAAGGGATGTGGGCCAAATTGCCGGCTTAATTGGGGTTATCAAAATTTTTATAAATTTTCTTTTCACTTTTATTTGTTTCTTTAATAATTTGTCTTACGTTTTGGGTGCCTCAGGCCAAAACTGCAGATAGGCCATACAGTTTGTTAATTGTAGTTTTGGTATTTGTAGCGTTAAGTGTTTTGGTAGCTTTTGTCGTTATATTGTTAAATTTTGTGTTTATTGTTATTTATTTAATTGCAGATTTTATATTGTGGCCTTCTGCCTATTTTATATGGTGGCCTTCTGCCGTTTTTGTTTTTTTAAATGATGTTTCTTGAAATAAAATTAGTTTTGCTCAGCGGCCGAGTGTTATTTTGACCCTCCAACTGCCACCCGTGATCCCATCGCTCGACTTGGTTTGAGCCATCCCCCGGTTGGCACGCTTTCCAGCTTTGGTGGGGGGGATGGGTCTCAATTGGTAGCAGAGCGTGGTTGCCTAAAAAAAAAAAAAAAAAAAAAAAAAAAAAAAAAAAAAAAAAAAAAAAAAAATTTAATTCTTTCTTGGTTGTTGACGGTGGGTGTTTGCCAGTTAGTAGGCCATGGTTGGCCGACCTACCGTCAAGGTGTCTTGGTAATACGTAGAAAAAAAAAAAGAAAAAAAAGAAACAAATAAATAATTATTTAAAAAGAAAAACAATTATAAACCAAATAAATCATTTAACTTTATATTTAAAAAAAAAAAAAAAAAAAAAAAAAAAAAAAACCTAGGCAATCCGCTTGGTTACTGTGTTGAAGGGTTTCATGGGTGGATTGGAGTGGTCGGCAGTGGCTCGGTAGGCTGAGGGTTTAGTTCGTCTTGGACCCTGGAGTTGTCGTTTTTTTGTGTATATTGTTGAGAATTGTTGCGGTAGAGATGGCCTATCTGCAGAATGTTGCGCTCCTAGTCAAGGAGGAGTTGATTTTCGAGTTGAGGTCGCGTGGGGTGACTCCGGAGGGTGATGTTTTGAATCTCCGGAGGTTGCTGCGGGAGCAGTTGTCCGCGGGTACGGCGGTGGATTGGTCTGACCTGCTGGAGGTTGGTGATGAGTTGGGGATTTGTAAACGGAAGGTGGAAGATTGGGAAGGGGTGTTAGAGGATTTGCAGTTGGAACCTCCAGTAGGTCGTGACCGGGCCTGCCGCCTTGCACCTCTGGGGCATCTGCTTGCCCGTTTAAGGCTGGTCAACCGGGCGCCGGGGTTGGAGCCGTCGGATAGGGCGTGGATCTTGGAGAGTGTATCTAGGCTTGAGGAGATTTTTCAGGCACTCTCCGGTTCCACGACTCCTACGGGTCTGGGTCAGCGGCCTACTTTTGCGCTTTCGCCTAATGTGTCGAGGCCGCAGGCTGAGACACCGGCTCTCACTGTGCCTGAGGTTCCTTCTGAGCCTGCAGGCGTTTCTGTTGAGGTTGCTTGTGGTTCGGCTCCAGCTGCCGTTCCTACTACTTCTTTGGGTTCACCTGCTCTTCTGCAGCTGAGCTACCACAAGCTGCCTAACCCTCTCACGCCCATGATCCAGAATCTCCCTGTGATCGATGGGATGGATCCTGAGGAGCTTCTTAAGTTTCTGGTGGCCTTTCTCAGACTTAGTGAGATGCCCGGCATGCAGGCTGGGGACTTGCTTCGTCTGGTTTTCCCTTATTGTAGAGGTCCCGTTGGGGAGTTGCTGAGTTCTGTCTTGGCCAGTGATGCCTCGGTGGACTCGTTCCATCGAGAGTTACTTTCGTCATTTCTTCCCATTCGACTCAGGGAGAGGATGGTCATGGACAGATTTTATCGGTCGCAGGGTAGGGGCGAGTCTCTGGCAGCATATGTCTCT
This sequence comes from Stictocephala bisonia, assembly GCA_035578905.1. Lineage (NCBI taxonomy): Eukaryota > Metazoa > Arthropoda > Insecta > Hemiptera > Membracidae > Stictocephala > Stictocephala bisonia. The sequence goes on from JAQJVL010008686.1 coordinate 3,778, forward strand.
TCAGTCAAGGAAGCTCGTCAAGCGTTGCGCCTCACCCTTTCTGAAGCTGACACCGTTCGTGTCATCCTGGATGGCATTTCTCCCGAAGAACGGTGCAGATTGGTTTTTGCTGGTGTTTTTTCGACTTTTCGGGAGCTGCATCAGTTGTGCATTGTTTCGCGCAGCGTGCAGTTCTCAGACCAGCAAGGGAGGGATTCTGAGAGTCATCGTGCTCTCCCCACCCGTCGACCGGCTATGTCTGTAGGTGTGAGTCAGCCAGTGGAGGGTCGTGGTTCTCGGCCTCCGGTTGTGTGCTTTGCTTGTGGCCAACCTGGTCACATTCGACGTGACTGTCCACGTGCTCGAGATCGTGGGGCGGGAAACGCTCAGCGCGGGGGGTTGCCTCCACAGTAGCTCCCCGCGTTGTTGCGACTGACCGTGGCCATTTGCCTCTGACACGTGCCCATAGCAGGAGTGGCGGGGATTTTTCGGGCCTTGCTGGCATGGCTTCCCTGGGACTTAGTGCGGTCACCTCGGTGTGTCCTGGCGTTTTTGTTTCTTTTGGTGGTACGGTGTGTCGAGCCCTTCTTGATTCTGGTTCGGCATGCAGTATCATCAGCCTTTCTCTTTTTGAGTCCCTTGACGCCTTAGGACTTGTCAGGCACACCGAGCCTTCTTCTATTACGTGCTGGACGGCATCCCAAACTCCTCTACCTATAATTCTAAAGGCGTTTTTCCATTTTAAAATTGAAGGATTTTCCTGGAGGTGGGGTTTTCTTGTTGCCAAGGACCTGGCGGTTTCTTGTATCCTAGGGGCAGACTTTATTTCTAAGAGTGGTATGGTGCTTGACCTCCAGAAGCGCCAGATATTTTTCAAGTTTAATCGGCGAGTTTTGGTGCCTCTAGTAGGTGATTCTGACTGCCCTCCTGCAGTCAGAGAGGTGGGTTGTGAGCCCGAACAACCCAAGGTGGATCCAGTTGGTCATCTCCCCCCTGAGCAGGCGGAGGCCATTAGGAGGCTGTGTTTGCGGTTTCCGGATGTGCTTACGCCGGAGCTTGGGGTCACTTCTCTTCTGGAGTATGAGATCCACCTCACCGATTCTCAGCCAGTTAGAAGTCATCCGTACAAACTTGCTCCCCCAAAGATGGAGGTTATGAGGGCTATGATCGAAGATCTTCTGAGCAAGGGTGTGATTGAACCGTCTCGTTCTGCTTATGCCAGTCCAGCTTTTCTTGTGCCCAAGCCTAATGGTAAGTCTAGGCTTGTGATGGATTATCGGAGGCTCAACGCTAAGGTCGCTATTGACTCGGTACCTCTGCCTGATTTGCATTCTGCGTTTGATTGGTTCGGTAAGGCTAAGTTTTTCAGTGTGTTTGATTTGAACCAGGCCTACCATCAGATTCCATTGAAGAAGGAATCACGGCCCATGACTAGCTTCTGTGTTCCCTGGAATCTCTATCAGTTCACTAGGGTTCCTATGGGTCTTGCTGTGGGTGCCCAGACTCTTACTCGTCTGCTTGATTCCATCTTCCATGATGTGAAGTTCAAGTTTGTTTTCAATTACCTGGACGATCTTCTTGTCTACAGTGAGACTTTCGGGGAACACATGCAACATCTGGAGGAAGTTCTTAGTCGCCTCAAATCAGCTGGCCTTACCGTCAATCCAGAGAAAGTCACTTTTGCTCGTCCTGAGATTTCTTTTCTGGGTCATCTTATCTCTTCTCGAGGCGTCTGCATAGATCCTGCGAGGACCCAGGGCATTCGGGATTTTCCTCCTCCCAGAGATGCCAAGGGGATTGCCCGTTTTGTGGGGATGGTGAATTTTTACCGTCGCTTCATCCCTAACGTGGCCGAGCTTGCTGCCCCGTTGAACGAGCTGCGTAAGAAAGGTGTCCCTTTTGTGTGGGGCCAAGCTCAGCAGACTGCCTTTGATGCTCTCAAGGAGGCTATCATGCAACCTCCTGTCCTGCGTATGCCTGATTTTAGCAGAGAATTCATTCTTCAGACTGATGCCTCCTCCTCCGCCATTGCTGCTGTTCTTTCTCAGGAGTTTGATGGGGTCAGGCAGCCCATCGCTTTTGCTTCGAGGACGTTGTCTCACCAGGAAAAGAAAGCTTCTTCCATCTATGAGTTAGAGTGTCTGGCGGTTGTCTTTGGTACGGACAAGTTTCGGCGTTTCTTGGAACACGCTGAGTTCTTGCTGGAGACGGACAATCAGGCACTGTCTTGGCTTCTTGCCCATCCCCGACAGCTCGGGAAAATTGGTCGCTGGGTGGTCAAAATTTCTGCCTTTAAGTTCCGAGTTCAACATCTTAGGGGTACCCAGAATGTCATCGCGGATGCTCTTTCCCGCATGTACCACGAACCCAGTGATCCACCGACTGAGGCTGTTGCTCAGTGTGGTGCTGTTCTTCTGGATTTTCCTCTGGCTTTTGACGACCTACTGTCCCATCAGCAGAAAGATCCTGAGCTGTCAGTCATCTTAGGTGAGCTTCAAGAGGGAGGTGCCCACCCTCCCTATTTTCTGTCCAAAGGGGTACTCTGTTGCCGTCCTCGACAGAGGGGTGAACCCCGTGTAGTGCTGCCTAGTCATCTAGTACCGATGGTCTTTCAGTATTATCACTCTTCTCTTGTGGGCGGTCATCTTGGCATTCATAAGACCATCGCTAAGATTCGTAGGTACTTCATCTGGAAGGGCATGGACCGGGATGTTGCGGGCAGAGTGCGGGCTTGTCACCTGTGCTCTCTCAGCAAGCCTAGTCAGAATGCAAGGTTAGGGTTGTTATCTTCTGAGGTGGCCGAGCGTCCTTTTGAGAAGGTGTTCATCGACTACGTGGGTCCTTTTCCCCGTAGCAAGTCAGGTAGCTCCTACCTACTTGTTTGTGTGGATGCTTTCTCGAAGTTCGTTTGGCTTTTCCCACTTCGGAGTGCCACGGCTAAGCTCACCATCCGTGCTCTCCAGTCCCAACTCTTCCAGCACTTTGGTGTGCCTTCCACTCTTGTGTCCGACAACGGTAGCCAGTTTACCTCCCATGAGTTTCGTAGGTTCTGTTTTGGCAATGGTATCAGGCATGTGACTACCTCTCCTTATTACCCACAGCCTTCTCATGCAGAGCGGTTCAACCGCAATCTTCGGTCTGCCCTTATTACCTTCCATGCTGAGAAGCAGAACACCTGGGATGAGAGTCTCTCTTGGCTCCAGCTTGCTTTTAATTCTTCCAAGCATGAGAGTCACAATGCCACTCCCTTCGAGATTCTACATGGCTACCCTCCTAACAACCCTTTGTCCAACTTGTGGAGGTTAGAGGATCTTCTACCTACGCCAGGTGCCACTGACGTAGTGTCCACGTGGCGGGCTGCTCGGCGCAACCTGCTACGTGCTAGAGAGAGAGTGAGGAGGAGGTATGATAAGGGTCGTACTCCTAACCCTTTTCAGGTTGGAGATCTAGTTCTTTGTCAGGCTCACCCGGTCAGTTCGGCCGCGGAACGAAGAGCTGCAAAGTTGTGCTATCGGTGGTCTGGTCCCCACCGCATCGACAGGTTTTTGTCACCGGTGACTGCTCTGCTGGTTGATCCCCAGTCAGGCAGGGTGTTTAGGAAAGCCCATGTGTCCCAGCTTAAGGCTTTCCGGGGAACGGTTGGTCCAGGAGTTGGTGTTCCTGGGGGTTTCTTGGGGCGAAGAGATTGATCACCTCTGCGCCCTAGGTGGCTGTTCTGAGAGAGTCTTCTTTCTCTCTTCTTTCTTGTCGGGCCCGACAGTCAGGGTAGTTTGCTCCCTGTTCGAGGGGTTTCCCCTCTTAGTTTCTCTTGGACGTCCTTGGAACACCACTCTTCGGAGGTCTTCTTCGTCTTCTGTTGGGTTTCCTGAGGTACCGAGTTTGCTCCCCTGCCTGGGTGTGTTTAGGTTTGCAGAGGGAGGTTGTACCGGGTCTTGGACCGGTACAGTTTCGTTTTTTTCGTCGTTGTCTGCCAGGCTGCCTGAGATTCGCTTTTGCCTTGCGTTTCGCGTAGTTGGTAGCCGTTGGCTCAGTTCCGTTTCGTTCCGGTTTCCAGCAGCTTCGGTCAGGTTGGCCGTCATTTTGTCTTTGGCTCTGCCTGCTGAGATTACTATGTTAGGCTAAGGTTCCCAAAACGTAAGTGTTCTTTTGTAATTTCTAATATTTAATCACCCTTTTGGTGAAAAAACTTTTGTTTCATTGAAAATATTAATCGGGCTTAGTTGTGTTTTCAGGGTTTTGTTAAATTTGTGTTCTTTGTCTAGATGTTTCTCAGACTAGGTTAAAGCCATGTGCTTCCATGTTACTTTTTACCGTTAATGCTTTTTATATCTGCCTTTATTTTCAATTGTAATTCTGTATAATGTTTATTGAGCCTTTTTACAGTTGTAGTTACCGATTTACCATATTTTTTGTTCTTTGCCAATAACCTAGCCTAGCTGTACTCTTTGATTTTCATGTTATAACCCATTGCTCATGTATCCATAGCCTAGTTTTCAGTTTGTCATTTTTAGTTCCATATACGTAATTACGTCTTTTATAATTTGTTAAGTTGTAATTTGTTTTAAATCTGTTTTCCAACATAAATTTTCATAGCCTAAAAATAGGCCTTTTATTTTCTAGTGTGCTTTAATCATGTACAATTTTGTCTGTTCCTGTTTTGTTGCCATTTCTTATATCAGTTGTTATGTGGAATATTTTGTTGTGATGGCTGGACTGTGTTTAATGGCTGTGTTTGACCTTGCAGTCCAGGGTCCTTGAGTGGGACTTTCAGCCCTCAGCCTGCCGTCCGGGGGAACTTCGATATTCTCCACTGCTAGCCTGGCCTGAGGACCATGTTGGAGCCTGGAGTTGCCCGCTACCCGCCCTACATCTTTGGTGGTAGAAGTCTTCAGTCCTCAGGTCAGTTCTTTCCATCTTTTCCCGGCGGCTGAGCTGGGGGTGATTTATAAAAAAAACAAAAAAAATATATAAAAACAAAAGAAGAAAAAAAGTTTGTGGATATATTTGTGCCTAGGCCTAAAACTGTTTGGACAAAGTGAAGAAACAGCCATGGGGACATTTCAAACATTACAATTTAAGAAAAAAAAAAAGAAGAAAACGTTGATATTTATTGTTATTTATTTAATTAGTTTATTTTATTGTTATATTTTTTGGATTTTATATTTTGTTAGGTCCCTATGGTTAAGTTTTGTTGTTATTTATTGTTATGTTTAGGCCTAGTGATCGTTATTTATTTTTTTCGTTGTTAATTGTATTATTGATGTCCGGGGATAATAGAACGGTACCGTGTTATATTTTTTTTTAAATTGTTTAATTTTTAAACTCACCAAAAGGGGATTATTGTGCTTTTAGTTAACTTCTATTCGGAGCTGCCCAGGGAATCCGGCTTACTCCCTGGCCTCGGTGGAATCAAGGGATGTGGGCCAAATTGCCGGCTTAATTGGGGTTATCAAAATTTTTATAAATTTTCTTTTCACTTTTATTTGTTTCTTTAATAATTTGTCTTACGTTTTGGGTGCCTCAGGCCAAAACTGCAGATAGGCCATACAGTTTGTTAATTGTAGTTTTGGTATTTGTAGCGTTAAGTGTTTTGGTAGCTTTTGTCGTTATATTGTTAAATTTTGTGTTTATTGTTATTTATTTAATTGCAGATTTTATATTGTGGCCTTCTGCCTATTTTATATGGTGGCCTTCTGCCGTTTTTGTTTTTTTAAATGATGTTTCTTGAAATAAAATTAGTTTTGCTCAGCGGCCGAGTGTTATTTTGACCCTCCAACTGCCACCCGTGATCCCATCGCTCGACTTGGTTTGAGCCATCCCCCGGTTGGCACGCTTTCCAGCTTTGGTGGGGGGGATGGGTCTCAATACAGACCTCATACTAACACAACTGGATACTGACTTATTGGTAGAACTAGTACTGATGGGTTCAATAGGTTTCATTGTGCGTTGCGTCAACTTTACATTTTTATTACTCAAATATTCATTATTGTATTGCGTTCAGATTTTATGATATATGGTTGCTATAAACACTACGTGTTTCGGATTCCACATAAAGCTGTAGGTCCCTTTGTTGCTCTAGCTATTGGGCTATTAATAAATAGTCCTTTCTAAATTAAGTCAAACTCAGATAGTAACAATAACTACACTCGTTCATCTACACTCATTCACCTTTCATATTCGCCCATATCTCTACGATCAGCATCTTAGAAATGAATAACGAATAAATGTTTTATATAAATGATAAACATTTAAAAATTTCGACTTGGCAAGAAAAAAAGTTCTTATCAATTTCCTGAATTCTTATCAAATTCCTGGCTTGAACCGTTTGAAGCTTGAAGCAATCGTTTATTAATACAAGCAATACAAGCACGGCTTTTTATGTAATGATAATTTAAAGTTTATGCAGAAAACTAGTAAAAGTGTCAGTACAAAAGTTCTAACTAGGATAACAATACAACAAGTACAACAGTGTAAGTGGATGTCTCTTAGTAAACACCCTTCTAACACGGGTAAATATAATTTCTGCACTGACAGTAGAGTTGATGTTATCGACTGGAAAATAGTGAGATTTGTAGGGCACCTGAATAATGGAGTAATTTTGATGCCGAAACAAGTACTGTCATAAAAATAAAGCAACTTTTTTATTTTTATTGTCATTTTTTTATTATTTCACTTGAACCAAAAGACATACATCTTTTGGTTCAAGTATTTCTATGTAATTAATTATGCTTGGATTGTAAAACATAAGCGTCTGTAAAACCACTTTAAGACCGATGAATTTAGATATGTAGCTAATTAATAACCCAGACAACTTTGAAACCCAACGATGTTTGAAAGTCAAAAGAAAAACTAACCAATATGAGTTCAAAGAGTGTTCCTTGGTCAACTTTGAGGAAGTCTGCGTCCCAGCTAGAAATATCATCAGTCCTCTTCTCTTTGTTCTCATCATCTTCTGGTGGTGGAGGGTCATCCTTGTGGTATGTTGCCCACTGAATCACCTTCTTCAAGATTGCGGAATTCACATTCGGCAGAGGCACTACTTCTTCCTCGTCATCATCCATTCCTGTAAAAATTTTAAAAATACTAATACTAGAGTATGTTAGTTATAAATCAATGGTACACGGTCAGAGTGCATTATCCCCTCTGAGCTTAACATCAGTTCTTACGAATAGAGTAAACACATCACAAAAATACACATAACACTGTTTAATTTCATAACAATTGGTCTAAAAATAAGTAAGTTGTCGAAATGTTACTAATATGTTTATTATATTTAATTGTACATAATAATTAAATATTAGCCTAGATTTACTATTTTAATTTTCATAGGAAACATAAATTAACCATTTAAACTTATTATTCGTAATTACACTAGAACCCCGCTAATCCGAACCTCGTTAGTCCGAATTTCCGGATAATCCGAACCGGCGGCCTGCGCCGATTTTTTTTTTTTTTAGTGCAAGTTAGAGTGAAGGATGAGCAATTAACAGTACTGTACATGTTTCTGCAACGAAAACGGTTTATTTAGGTTTTAAGTGCAGTATATAAATGTATATCAAGTAAAGTAGAGTACAGTACATTACAAATTTTAAGAAAGTTTAGTCATGTCAGTTAACTTCAATTGTTTTAAAGAAGAAAACCTGTTTGAAGAAGCAGTGCTGCGCCATCGTCGCAGAAACAATAGGTCAGTAGGTGTAGACACGGGGCTTTGCTCTGCGTATCTTAGGGCAAGATCAAATGCGGCTGCTGCGTCGGAGTGCAATACTAGCTCACTGCCGCCGGTGCCGCTTCCCTCGTTATCGTCATCGCTGCTCTCGGGCTCAGGTTCTCGACGACTCACCGCAGCTACGATGTCCTCATCTGAGAGATTCTCGTGGGTGTCAGGATCTCCTGCCACCCATTCATCCATGTCAGCATTGTTTGCGTCTTCACAACCGGGAATTTCTCTCACCAGTTGAAGCAGGGGTCCTTGATCACAACAGTCATCTGGAGAATCGACGAAATTAAGGAAAGTCCAGAGCTTTCTCCAAGACTTTCGAATTGCCTGTTCAGTGACGCAATCCCATGCCTCAGCAGACCAGTACGCAACGTCTTTTATCGTTACTCTTTTGATTTTCTCCATTAAAGTTAGTGTAGCATCTTCTTCTATAAGAGTGCGGAGAAACTTTTTGCGATAGGCAAGCTTCATTGCTTGGAGAACTCCTTGGTCCATTGGTTGCAACAATGCTGTAACGTTGGGTGGCAGAAACATAGTCTTGATTTCGCCACTTTCAAGTTCAGTGACGTCTGGGTGAGATGGAGCGTTATCAACAAATAGGATTGCCTTATTTGGCAAGTCATTATCTTTGTTGAAGCGTTTGACTGCCGGCACAAATTGGTTGTGAAACCAAGTCTTAAATAGAGCCATGTCCATCCACGCTCGCTTTTGATTAGTGTAGTAAACCGGTAGGGACTTCATGTTTACATTCTTAAACGCCCTCGGATTTTTTGCTTTCCCAATCATCATTAATGGTAATTTATGGTTACCAGTGGCATTGCTACAGGCCATCAATGTTACCCTCTCTTTGTTCATTTTATATCCAGGGGCACGGTTTTCTTGCTGCGAAGCTAAACTTTTGTTCGGCAACGCTTTAAAGTTTAGGCCGGTTTCGTCAGCATTGTATATTTGCTGAGGAGAATAGCCTCCTTCACTTATAACATCAGAAAACTCGTCCAAATAAGCTTGTGCCGCCGCATTATCTGAAGAGAGCTGCTCTCCAGTAATCATCAACTGGCGGATACCATGACGCATCTTCCAAAATGCCATAGAAAGTGTTACTACTGTACAGACTCTTTTTTTCCAAATTTGATAATGGAGGAGTCATAAGTCATAACAGAGAGACGAGTAGATTAAAAAAATCACATACAAGATTGTAATAACAGTAATAAAAACTGTTGTTCGGACAAGGTGGTTGAGGTATTATAATGCCATTAATATAAAAAAAAAAAGAACTTCAGAGAGCAGTAGGGATGCTTTGCTGGACAGGGTTGCCTCCATGCAAGAAGCACTGCACTTACCGCAGATAGAGAGGAATGGAAAAGTCTTGTTACCTCTGATGGAAGAGGATTGGATTAATTTATTAACCCTAGAATGGTCGCGCTGGGTCTGTGAGACACAGACTGGTACTTTTTGTTGTTTATTTATTACGTACAGTTGTTCGTTTGGGCTACGAAGTCCTATATCTTCCTAAAACAACCCATAGAATACGCTAGTGTCTCAATACCGGTTTCACTGCTGTCAGTTGATGAATAGTCTTTGTCGAAATGTCACATCATGGGTCTGTGAGGCTCAGCCCAACTATTTGTGGAAGTTTTTTACCATTTTCTTTTGGGTCGGCACTGGTGGCGCAGTGCTGTAACTCAGCTACTTGGGAACAAAGTGTTTGGGAGATTGTAGGCGATAGGTTCCATGCTCGGTTCTCTTAATACCGGCACGGCGTCCGCTCAATGGCTGTCATCAGCGTGGACAATACTAGAGAAGTCTGGAGTGTCCGTGTTGAATGGTAGTCATGGTTCGGATGTTGTGTAGGGGGGGGAGAGAACTGAGTGTCAGACTTGTCAGTTAGCTGAAAATCAGACCAACACTATGTGGTTCGGATTCCACGTAAAGCTGTACGTCCCATAGTTGCCCTGGCTATTGGGCTATTAATAAATAGTCCTTTCTGAGCTAAGCCGAACTCAGATAGTAACAATAACTACACTCATTCATCTACACTTATCACACTCATTCACTCCTTATATTCGCCCATATCTCTACAATCGGCGTCTTAGAGATGAATAATGAGTATATTTCTTATTAGTAGTTAAGTTTTCAAGCTTATAAACAATTTTACGTATTTCTAATATATAAACTTGCATTCTGATTTTAATTATGGATCGTAATATGGTTCCTACAAGTGAAATTCATAGAATTTTGGATCATGAAGACAGGAAGTGTGATGATTCTGATACAGATCCGGACTTTCAGGTATCCAAGAAGAAACAGCTGCTGATCCAGAACTGGGGAATATGGAAGATGTTTCAAATGTAAAGACAATAAAACAAAAATGTTTTTATTTTCAGTGTAAGTCATGGTTTTGTCTTGGACATGCAAAAATGATATGTGATAACTCAAAAATGACTAAATGTAAACTGTTATTAAAAGTGTGCTTTGTAAGGTACGATTTCAACTATTATTTTAAATTACATTTTCATATGTAGTTTTCATAATTTCATTAAATATTAGAATCGCAAAATAGTATATTTCATAACAAGAGTAGAAAGTGGGGTTTTGCATGTTCGAGACCACATGTTTGAAGTGCGAGACTTGTCGAGCACTTCAAATGGTCGAGAACATACAAAACACTTTCACTCGAGTTTTGAACGATACTTTTCACTACACTACGGAATAAAAACAGGTGTTGTTGACTGTGGAAAATTTTCGGTTGTAAACAATGATTCTTTCGGTAGTAAACAATAGACAGCTGTTGAAAATATGATGTTTCGCAGGTTGTAAACACATAACGAAAACAGCTAAACTCATAGTAGTGTAGTGAAAAGTTGTTTTTATGACCTAACTTGAGAAAAAGCTTGATTAAAATGTTCAAACCTTCAGTTCTACACACGTATAAAACGTGCACCTTATATATGAATTTCAGCTTAATAACTCATAAATTTGGGGTATCGGAGGTCTAAAAACCACAATTTTTAAAAATGTAAAATTTTTTAATACTGATAATATCTACTCAAGTGGGGTATCAATTTAAATCTATTTTGACCCTGAATCCAAATATACCATAAGATTTTGAGAAGGGCAAATAATAAGGGGTATGCTCCCAAAAGTAGCAAAAAAAAAAAAACAATCTCCAAAAACCAAAAAAAGAGTAGTACTAAAATAAAACACTAAAGTAGGGTATCAAACTATAGGTATTTATCTCTTAAATCACATTATACCAATACATTTTAGAAGAGACAACATTTAAGGGCCCCCCAAACTCCCAACCAAAATATATGCTCCAAAACCCAAAATTGGGTAATGTTAAACTAATACAACTAAGCGGGGTATCAAATTAAAGGTATTCTTCCATTAATTACTAATATAACATCAGATTTTAAAGAAGACTTTTATGGGCTCCACAGCCCCAAAAACCAAAATTCATGGTCATACTGCTTAAAAATCCTAGTGAGGCCGTAAGACTATCTTCCTTACAAAGCGATATGAGAGATCCACTAATGGAACTGTAGCAGGGTGCCTTGGTGAGGCCGTAGGCTAAACTTTTTACCCGCAATGCCGTAGGCCAAGTTTCTCAAAGGAGCCTGCAGCAGAGCGTCTTGGCAAGGCCACAGGCCAAGTTCCACAAATAGCATAATAGTAGAGAGTTCTCAGGTGAGGCCACAGGCCGAGCTTACCTCACATGCATAGTGAGTGACAAGGTTGGAACGCGAAGCATGCAGTGGTGTCCTCTAGTCTTATATATGGCTGCTTTGGGATTACTTACATAAATGTTGAGGCACTCCATAAATGGCTTAAGGTATAGTTCCCAGGCGAGGCCACAGGCAGAGATTTCCTCACGTGCGTAGCGGGTGACGGGGTTGGTACACATAGCGTGCAGGGGAGTCCTCTAGTCAGGCAATTATAAGACTGAATATTTGTGTAAATGAATATTTGTGTAAACAAATAAGTTATAAAATGTTCAATGTTTTTTTTATTTGGGTCCCACAGAGCCAGCCCGACCGTTTAGGTAACTTTTTGCACCCGACCTCTCTAGGGTTAAGTATACAATGCTAGTACATCAAATCATTGACTATGAAATAATCTATACTGTCCTCTCATAAAGGCCTCGTGAAGCAAGTTTGCCTGTCCTATGCATTTAGTTCTTGTAATTCTTTTGTTCTAGAAGAGCCAGCGTCTCTCCCTCTCTCTCTCTCTTCAGCACATGCTGAACATAGTGGTGACGTCATTTTTATTTTAAATAGAATAAAATTATAAATAAATGAAAGAATTACACTATTATAGATAAGATTATAGTGAATTACTTAAAATACTGATTAAATGCTTTACCTAAATCTTCCAACATAGTCTTGATTGTAACTGAACATTTTGCTATGTCAACATCTACGGTGCAGATGTCCCCATCTGAGCTTTGTAATTTTATGTTGGGCATCTGAAATAAAATGAGAAACTTGTAATATTTTTAAAGGCGAGCATAGGCCTGAAAGACAAAACTGATACAATTTATTTGTTATCAATTTAACCTCTTGATTAGAGAATTCTTTTCTTATCTGCAGGGCCCAAAGGATGAGTTTTTTAAGACAAATAATTTCTTTAATATTTTATTCTTTACTTATCATTGTGTTGGATTTAAAAAAACTAACTATATTTATACGTACAGTACATATATATACTATCTGGCTTTAGAAATAACTTGTGAATCTCATTCACTGTCAACTTTTTGCAATATGTTCTTTTATAGAATGAAAATAAATTATAAAACTATGTAAAATACACTAATAACCATCAACTAATACTAAAAGTAGAAATAAACAATTATTAGACATCAAAACAAACAAACACTGGTTACTAGATGACATCCACTGAGATCGACTATGGAACAGTGAACCGATAGTCGAAATAACAAGTGTTCTCATTGCTCCTAAAACCTAGTGGACACTTTTGAAACTACAAACAGTCTAGGACGACATAAGAACCAATTTAGAATAATAGTCAAGTGGGTCGTTACACCTGCAGCGATACTATTTTGGTTGCACACAACGGCAGCCCTGTAACAGGTGCAGCCACTCTAATCAAGAGGTTAATAACATAAAGCATTAATTATTTTATATATATATTAAATTAAAACTTTAATTTTGGGTATTAGTGATTGATTATATAATTTTATGAAAACTTTTTTAGTTAAAAAAAAAAAAAAAAAAACTAACAATCACATACCTAAACACCTACGTACTGAACACATTCTTTTTCAATATTCAAATTCAAACTTTTTTTAGAATAATAGTAACACTTTTGAAGACATTAATCAATATGTTTAATATTGAAGCCAGTCAGGCTATAAGTTTATCTGATTGTTAGTTTCAATGTCAAGTTGAAACTAGAAAATACAGTTCAATAGATCATGTTTATAAACTTACAACTAGTTAGTACCTAGAAACATATGCCGAGGTTAAAATAAAAAATAAAATGTTTTCTACAAGAAAAACAAAACAGAATGCTGACAAATTATGGGTTAGCAATAAAAAAATGTATATAGTAAAAAGTTATGTTCTCAATAAGTTAATTTCTTCATAAACAAACATTGCAAGATTTTGAACACCTTCTTACAGACCAGAAAGTAGGCCTAAAAAACCATTTGGAAAAAAATTACAAACATACAACTTGTGACATATTCTAAGCATATTTTCAAAACATAAAATCAAACAAATTACAAGCGTTATCCTAATGCAATTATCTAATCAGACACCTATGAGGAAAATAACCTAATGACAATAATTTAACAATGCTCAATAATGCTGAAAGAAAAACATACTAAAATAAAATAATATTTTGCAAAACTCACTTAACTTAAAACTAGACTACATAAATCAATCCTTTCTTAATTGCACTAATAGGCTAAAATTTAACACTAGTAGCCTAAAATCATACTTGATGTTCAAATAGAAGAGCTTTATCAAAATAAAGTTAATATTGTAATCAAGTCTAAATTAGGAAATCTAAAGTTATTTGCTGTTTTAATTTAAGAACAGAACAAAGCTTGAATTGCTCCTGCGATAGATTCAATTCTGCTAAAAACTCATTAATTAGTACAGTAATGTAGTTTCAAACTTTTTGATTACTTAATTCCAAACACTTTATTGTTAGTTTTTGTTGCTATATTGAAATATATTTGTAACCAGATGGGAATTAGTTAACAAGCATGATATAATGTTTGGTCGATAGCAACAATCAGTGCTGTTTATTGCTGTTTATTTGTATTTTCTTCCAAGCCTGAGGATGGAAGAAAAACTATAAATAAAGCTTTATTGATTCTGTGGCTGGCAGTAGAGTTTGGTTGTAGTACTATCTCGACACAAATACACTCTGACAAAGGTCAGGAACGAATATAACCTATAGACTTACTTTTAAGTGACAGTATAAATTAATTTCATTACATTTTTAATAATTACAATTCATTAGTTACAAACTTAATAGCTGTAATAAAAATAGTTCACATAGGATAATACATTGAAAATATTTATTAATTGAATGTTCATAGAGATAATGAGTCAACACATTTTTATCACCCAGGCTCAAGTACCTATAAACTTTTCCCCTTATAGAAATTACAAAATAGCTAATTTCGGTAATTTACATCCTATCTGTGAGAGCTTGTGGCCGAGCAGTCTAAGGCGTCAGGACTTGGAACCCAAATTAGAGAGAGCGCAGGTTCAAACCCTGGCCTTGACTAGAAGTTTTTATCAGTTCTGCTCACTCTGTCCTGTGCTGGTTCTCCTTCCCTTAATTTCTCGGCACTGGTGGCGCAGTGCTGTAACCCAGCTACTTGGGGACAAAGTGTTGAGGAGAGTGTAGGCGATAGGCTCTGTGCTCGGTCCTCTTACTACCGACACGGCATCCGCTCAATGGTTGACATGGACACTAATAAGAGTTCTGGGGTGTCCATGTTGGATGGCAGTCAATGTTAAGATGTTGTATAGGGAAAAGAACTAAGTGTCAGGCTTGTCAGTTAGCTGAAAATCAGACCAACAATACATGGTTCGGATTCCATGTAAAGCTGTAACAGAGTGTCCACACAAATTTTTTCACAATTTTCCCTGACTTTCCCTGACCATATCGGATAACTTTCCCTGACCCTCACAATTTTTCAAAAATGCATTAAGCTATAGTCTAAATGTGTTGTATTTTAACTCTCCAAGTGCTAAAAAGCCCAATCGGGACGAAATAACGATCATTCCCAGTGCTAAAGTCAATGACGAGAAAAACCCCCGCTTCACATCAATTTCTCCCGTTTTTAAAATTT